>JAOPJL010000042.1:10011994-10023874 GCA_027123545.1 Trisopterus esmarkii | reverse complement strand
ACACACACACACACACACACACACACACACACACACACACACACACACACACACACACACACACACACACCACCACTGTCATTATTTCAATAATAATAATAATAATAATGACAACAATATATTGCATATTGCGTTTTTCTGACCTTGGTGGCCACTCAAAGTAGTTTGCAAATAAAGGCTCCACCTCCACGCGCTAGTAGTTGTGAACAAAAACAAATCACAGATTAATATTTAAACCATCGGCATTACCTTGGGGCCGTGAGGGAAATCGAAAAGGTAGGTCATGATTTTCTGTTAGAGGGGAATGAGGGGAAAAAGGAAAATCTGTTAAAATTAACAAATTCACAGGCTCACAAGTGTTATTTCCTAAATCAGACAACAACAACAACAGGCCTATTCCTCATAACAAATGCATTATTACATTAAATCTTTTATTTTTGGTATTATTTTATTGAGTGTTTCCCATAATTTCAGGTCAGAGGTGGTTCTCTCGCTGAGCTCACCTGTGTGTACTTGTAGTCGCTGTTGGTGGCTAGAAACACCTTGGCCACCTCGTTCATCCGGCTCAGGAGCAGGGGCAGCTTGGCCTGGGGGCAGAGAGGAACGCAGAGTTAAATGCCTGGTGCTGCAGTCAGGAGCTCGAGTCAGAAGCTACGCGCTATAGTGGGAAACCATGCTCCCATCAGAAGCTACATGCTCCCATCAGAAGCTACGTACAGCATATTGGTTAGTAAGAGGAGCTTGGTGACTTACATCTCTGACAACGTACTTCTCAAGGTTTTCAACCGTCTTCTCTTTTAGAGAGCCCTAGAGGGAATACAAACAACAAGGGTCATGAAGGGAAGGAGAACAGCCGATACGACCATGAGACGCAGGGTTTTAACTTGAGAAAGAACCAAACCTTGATATGGACCCAGTCCACGGTGTCGCGAACATCCTGGAACATGCTCTTGTAGGACATGAACAGATCTCCATCTTTGAAGCCTTTCTCACAACTACAAACCGTGAGGGAGGAAGACGAGGAAATCAGTAAGAAGATCGTCTAACGGCACGCAGCAGGGTTGGTCAGGGTTAGGGAGTGTCAGGGGTCATTGAAAGGTTTGTGAGTTTGTGGTTAGTACAATTAGTTCAATTATGGGTAAATTCAGGGTTAGGGATAGATTAAGAAGTTTTAGAGAGGATTAATTAAGATTAGGAAAGGTAGGGAGGATTAGGGTTAGGGTTAATTAAGGTAAATTAAGTGTGGGTTGGTAAGAGTAAGGGGTTAGGGTTAGTTGGTGTTAGTATGGTTGAGAGTAAGTTAGGGTTAGCATTAGTAAGGGTAAGCGTTGGTAAGGCTTAGGATAGGCTTACCTTTTGTATCTGGAACAGTTGGAGAAGAAATCCACAAGACAAGCGAAGAGGTAGGTCTCTGAAGAAGACACATTAATCTTTTTTATTGATATATATATATATTTTATATATATACATTCTCTTCTTTTGTTGATATTCAGCCATTCATACCAGGGAGGTTGAAGAGTGTGTTGAGGATGTAGAAGCGGTCCATGTCTCCACGCTGGATGAACTTGTTAGGATACATCTCCCTGATGTCAGGCCTGGGGATGAGCACATATGAATGGATGACACCTCAACTACCACTGAAAGCAATAATCGATAAAAAGTTGATGTTGTTATGGAGAAAAAATTAAAATCCCATATAATCTGAAGTTGGGATAATTCACATATAGTTTGGCATTAAAACTTAAGAAAAGTTGTTAGTAAAGTAGCAATAATTTCAGAATTTTATTACCAGCAATTTTTTTTTTCTACCTTGACTAAGCAATTACCGCCTCTGGGAAAAAAAGTGTTCAATCAAACATGTGATTCTTAACCACGACAACTTCTGCAGAGTCTGAGGTATGGTTAACCACATGGCGCAGCCATCTGCAGAAGAAGAGGGGCCAGGTGATACGAATACGTGCATGTGCGTGACTCACCCACGCATGAAGTTGAAGCCGTGCGCACACACAAGGATGTTGCCATAGGTGTCCACCTTCAGCAGGTTACCATAGGTTGTGTCAAACACCAGACCTCTGAGAGAGAGAAATGTAGAGGGAGAAAGAGAGAGAGTATTTACAGTAACCATGGCCCAAGTAGTGGACCATAATCCTCAGGGTCTTCGAGTAAATTAAATGTAATCCATGGCCTTTAGCTAGGTGTGTTTCAAAGTGTGTTTCATGGTTACCTTTTATGTATCATCTTTTTTATATCCATAAGGTCTTCCATTTTTAGGACAACTGATCGTAGACACTTAGACACGTAAATGTTGAGATGTATAAAAACAAGGGGGGGTGGAGAGAGTGAGACAGAGGGAGAGAGAGACAGAGAGAGGAAGAAATTGAGAAAAGGAATAGGAGAAAGATGAACAGAGAGCGAGGGAGAGAGACAGAAAGAGAAAGAGAGGGGGGAGAGAGAAAAAGAGAGAGCACAAGTGGGAGCTGAAGCTCTATATTATTCAAACACGTAATCTGAACAGAGCATTTGAATGCCAGCCCAGGCGCCTGACATTCAAATCTACGTGTTTTCACTTGACTTCCATGCAGGGTTTAAAGAACAGCAGGAGCAGTGCTGCGGGAGGCTTGGCCCACCAACCTGGTGGGGAAGGTGGGGTCGTACACAAAGCTGGACAGCTCCTGGGGGTAACCGATGGAGACCAGCCGGGCCACGGTCAGCTCGAAGCCCAGCGACTCATACTCTGGAGATTTGTACACTGAAAGACACAAAGACACACAACGCTTTAGTACGTTCCTTCGTCTGGCCATTTTGGGGATATACAGTACAATGCCTTCTGATCCGACGTTAATGCTTCACAATCTAAATCGACCCTGGTACTCAACCACTTTGCCGATTACAAACCCACATGTTTTATGTTTCAAACAATATATTTTAAGTTGATTGTATTTTTCATACCCTAATTTGTATTATTATGTATTAATTATTATTAATATCCTGTCAGGTTAGGGGTGTAACGATACACAAATTCGTGCCAAAGTTTTTCGGTACGGGTCTAACGGTTCAATGCCCGTTTCATTTCGGTACGTACCGAAAAAATAATATATATACAGTGTATATATATTTTTTTTTATTGATTATCACACTGTGAGTGTCTTGTATTGTCCTGATGTTTTATGTTGAGGACCACAATGGAAATAAGTCCTAGACTTTATTGTGTTTTTATCCTCAATTGTTTTTGATGTCTTTTCATTTGTGTAAGTCATTTGTTTAACACAATTTAATAAATCAAATTAAAATTGTTTAGTAAAAATGAAATTCAAAAAAACAGCTGTACCGAAAAACATGAACACGAACCGTGACTTAAAAAATTAGGTATGTACCAAATCGTGACTTTGGTGTATCGTTACACCCCTATGTCAAGTGGCTCTTTGTATCCCCAATGCACAATAACAAACTCCTTGTATGTGAAAGCTTACCTGGCAACACAACTCTTTCTGATTCTGATGATAAAAGGGGTTTTGGAGGTTGTTTTTGAAGTTGTTTTCTATATTTCAGGTGTGACGACACACTTCTAAAAAGAGGAGAAGCCAAATAAACCAACGCAATGTGGACTCCTCTGTGAAGAGCGGATCTAGGAAATACCAGGCAGGGCAGGGGTAAGCTAGGTTGGGTCTGAAAGGCTTAGAAAAGCCCCCCAGCGTTTGCCAGCAGGGCCTGACTGTGCACGCAAAAAGGACTTTGCTGAGATATCATCGCTATGACAGTTATGTTGGACCTAAAGCCAATCCCGCATGCCGACTCCCTTAATGCTCAGCTGTTGTCTCACTTGTCACCCATTAAAGGTAATGGGTAATAGGTTGTAGGGTCCAACGACCAGGGGAAAAGGTCACCCTTCTTAGGGCAATCCCCAAGAGGAAGCATGGGGAACTGAAGAGGAGCAGGCTGACAAGTGTTTTCTCAGGCCCAAAAGTTAGGACCTGCTCTTTACATTCTGGCAGGTCAATAAGGTAGGTGGTTTGGCTCAGCCAGTGTTGATGTGTGGATCTGGAGAAAGCTTATGATGACCATTGTCCCTAACAAAGTTCTGTGGGAGGTACAGCAGGAGAACGGGACACTGTGGTTGGCTAGTGTCGGCACGACCTGTTGATGCATACCAGGTTTTGTGTCACGTTTGAAATCGCTGTTGGACTTAAATAGCTCTGATACATTGGAGTACTTTTCTTTCTTAATTATTGTACTACAACCTGTAGGAGTTTGTAGCCCATTACATTCCGTAAAGCAATACTGTGAATCCTGAGAATTGACGAGTGGTGGAATTGATTGAGTGGTGGTTTCCCCACCGCTGGTGTGCACGTACCTGCTAGTGTGTAATCCATGTCAAAGCCGAAACACTTGATCTTCTCCATGGCCAGGCTTCTGTTTACAAACACCCTGCAGAGAGGAACATTGGCACACTGTCAGTCGACACCTAAAAACACCACTGGGTTACATTCATCGTCTACGTACCAATCACCACCAGACATTCAGGATACATTCCTACACCAAACACCACAAGACATCCAGATACATTCCTACACCAAACAACAACAACAACAACAACAACAACAACAACAGCAGCAGCAGCAGCAGCAGCCGTACAGAGTTCTGGAAGAGTGCAATAATATTATTGGGTTGGCTGTTGTCTGTCGGTCCATGTTGAATTGATGCCTTTGTTTTATCTCTTAAATCTGGAGAAAACTGACGTTTTAAAGAAAATGGGTTTTCTGCTTGCTTCTGTCTTAAGTGATGCAAAACATAAAGAGCCAGTTTCACTCTGGTCGTAATGGATGGATTACACTGGGCAAAGCAATGGTAGGCCATTGCAACAGTGGGTGTCATCACTTTTGAAACAGGTGATCAGGAACAACATGACTCCCAAGCCGTTCAACCCACCCATAATATTGCATATCCTCTCCTGACATCTGTAAAACAGTTATTCTTGCTGTTGCTAGAATGCTAACTGTTGTGTTCACATCCGATTCTACTGAATTCAGTAAAAAGAGAAAGGAATAAGAATGCTTTGGGGAAAGGCTAGGATTGCTGGTGGTTAATGCATTTTTTTTAGGAATGTAAATTAAACCCACACCCGCCACATGCATGCATAGACCAATCAGAGCATCTGAACAAAATACTTCCTTGCCAAACCAACATATCCTCACCCTTAACTTGTTCGCCTCAGAACAATAGGAACTCTGTGGCAACATCACTGTTTCAAATCGAGTAATTCTTTCTATAAAAAGAGTGCTACTGCTTCCCTACTGCGTAATGTCCCCACAAGGCTAACATTCAAATACGGATGATGCATGTAATACACCAATGCAATGGAAAACATAAAGGATTGTAGGCAGAAACGATCTGCACCTATTTACTATCAGACCTTATCATCCAAATTATCTTTCAGCTAATTCAGGTACAGCTCATAAGTAGGGGCTTATTACTCTGGGAAGCTTACACATCGATTGGAGAATTGGAGATTGAACTCAGAACATCTCAGCTGGGAGTCAAAGGCCTAAGCGGTGGACTATATTGCTTCCCCTCATTTGTGATAACAACTTAGTGGCAAACATGTCTGACACACAACTATCATAATCAAGTTGAACTCTGATTTCCCATTTTCTACAAATTGCTACTCCATAACATCTCATCTCCCAAATCAAGTGAGGTTGAATTATGTAGCCTTTAATCCCAGTCAGGGACTCAGAGATTCCCAGGCCCACACTATATGACCCCATAACCCCCAACCCTAAGAACTCCCCAAGAACCAGAGGGACAAAACACAGAAGAGGGATACTTGCTTCCAGGGATGGTTATGAGGGCAATAGGGGCTGAATGTTTAGACAAATCATAGAACCACTGACAACCAACATGGACATCCTAGTCTACAATACACAAAACATTTGAATGACCGCTTTGGACAGCCTTGGTATAGACTTGCCCAAAATATTACATCTGTAATAACTTTTTATTGAATGTAATTATCAACCAACCATCAAGAATTGATTGGCATTGTGTTCAAGTGAATAAAACCCAATTTCTTCCCCTTAACTGGGTCATTCTGCCACCACCAACAGCAAGCCCTCTAAAGGACGTAGAGGAACTACACACTGGTGTCTTCCCCCTGAGACCCCCAAACAGATCATAATGGCTTGCGCCTGGTCCTCCTGCCACAGTATGCAGTGTTCATGTTCCCTGCTGTGACGTGTGTGGGAGCCTGAAGTTTATATTCAGATGACATTGGTGGACGGGCAGGTAACCCTGAACCGCCTGAAGGGTTATGGAGAGGGAGGGATGAAAAGCAAGATGGCAGGATCACCAGGGAATGAGACGAGAGCACCTCATGTCCACAGACACTTGCCCTGATCACGGGCTGTGGTTTTGTTTTTCACAGTGGTGACGATGGTGGTGGGGGTAGGTAGCCTAGCGTCAGTATGGGTAAAGGCTGAATCATACTTCTGTGTCGAATAGCCGCCAGAGGTACGCAGGGGGTGTCTAAGCCAGCGATCGCAGTTATGGTTCTGCCGGTAGACTGCTTAAAAGATTGTATCATCACAGTTCAATGACATCGGGAGACACCTTTAGAGTGGGAAGATGATGTGTCGTACCAATGGACAAATTAGTGAACAGTCTTTCTTATCTATTTACTCCCCATTGTTTTCCCTGTTGTCGAGAAACAAACCAGAGGGCTTTCCTTAGCCAGTATAGTTACATTTTCACAGCGGTGCATGTAGCCTAAAGCACATGCAGGTGACGTAGAGACCCACGTTACCTACAGCAGCTATTAAACGCTGACGTATCATTCAGCTTTAGTGGTCCATGACGTGATGGAGGATCAATTCACTTCATGGACATTGATCCAACAACAACAAATAAGGAAAGGATTAAGCATTAAGTCAGTAGAAATTACCCGGCAACAGGACAGCGTACCTCATTGCAGGGTGGATTGGGGCCAGATCCCTTGGAAAGCTTTGCAATAGAGATAAGATTTGCCATGATAACAATGTTACCACTGCTCTTGTCTGTACTTGCACCTGATCTGTCTTTGTGTATGTGCTACAACGAGTGTGTAACAAGGATAGTTCTGGTCATAGCAGATTAAAGGATACAATTAAGTCAACACCATAACAGGGCCAGTGCATACAGGCTTTTCCATTGAATGAATAGGAATACTGCAGAAAGTTTATGGTTAACAGAACTTCAAGTGCCTTGCATCTGCACCATCTAATGGACTCCCGGTATATGTTGCATGGGGAAGACCTTCCTTTTCAAGATGTCTCTCTTTCTTATCTTTTACCTGTGGTGGGCTTCACGACGGTATTTCTTCATCGCCATACCGTCCATGTTTGCTGGCAGGTCGGCGTAGTTCTGTAATCGGTCACTCCACGAAGTCGTCATCTCTGATTGGTTCCTGCGAAATTTAGGAAGTACCCAAGTAGATGATGGTGTCACATATTAACCCGGTACATTGAGGTCAGGGTTTCAACAACTTGCAATCAAATCCAAATACAGTATTAAATTCAAAGAAATCGACATGCCCTGCATCATGGAATAAACGCAAATCAGAAGATCACTAGGTTTTATTAATAACGTTGACCGAACAGAAAACATCACTAGGCTAGTAGGTTGCAACAATAACGTTAACTCAACAGAATAGATCACTAGGTATCATCAATAACATTAACTCAACAGAATAGATCACTAGGTATCATCAATAACATTAACTGTTGCAAGAACAGAACAGGACGTAATAGAAAAGCAGCGTTTGCAAATTTAACACATAAGCTAAGATAATGAGATATCAAATCCTTACATTTCAATCAGTTGCATGGCTACGTTTCGAGTACACTATAAACCACGAGTTGCTTATTTGCAAAAATATGCACATATTTAGTAAATATCATGGAATATACGAGGAAGCTTTAGACTGGTTGAGGGATTTCTCGGGTTGAGGTCGGCAGCACAGTTCAGACAGCTGTGAAGCTAATGGAGCTAGCACAACTTTTTAAAAACCTACGAAAACAAGTTAATGATTAGGCAAATTGTGGCGACTGGGTATTTAGACTACACGTAAATACATATTATTCAAACATGGTTTGGTAAAACAGCATAATAGAGGAAGGGAAAAGAGTAACTCACCCGTAACTCTTGTGTAATAACGTTCCGTCTCAGATTGTTGTGGTCACTGAGCTGAGCATGCGCAGTCAGTGCATTGCGTTACCAGTTATATCTGATCACAATGCAAATAACACCATCAAGGGTAATGTTTGTTGCAGACAGTTTTTTTTTTTTGACAATCTAGTAATACTTGTAATAGATTTTCCAAGACTTTAATATAAACTTTACTGTAGACTCTGTGGAAATTATTACAATATATTTTAGAAACATTTGAGTAGATTTTGGTGAATTGGACTGATTGATTCTAGATAGGCCTGGACGTTGAAGGTCTTCCTAAATAGGCTAATATGTTTTGATAACCTTACCACAATAGGTCACAAAGGCTTCATTATCGTCTAATAACTCCTGTTGTCACCTTAAATTCAACAGTTTTATTGGCAAGGAAAAATTTACGAAGTAGTTAAAAAATGTAAAGGTAAAAAATGGCTACCATAGAAAAGTAGCATATAAACATGCATTAAAAAATATTTATAATATAATATAATATAATAATATAACATAACATAACTTATGTTATGTTAAAGAAAATCTATACAGTTAGGCCTAAGTACATTGTGCAATATGTTATCGCTTAGAGTAAACATTACTCTAATACAGACAAATGCAGGTTTAGCAATAAATGTATTTCAGCTTTAGTTAGCTGGACAGAAGCGATGCATTGGATGTCCTCATCTCATTACAAAAGGTGACATATCGTGCTGCTGTGATTGCACAAACATGGATTTCCCCACAAAACATATGCAAGGTTGCTCCTTGCAGGTCTTTTTCATGTCTATTCTCAGATAATTCAGAAATGGTTATGATGTTCTGATGAAAAATTATTTTTATTATTTCCTTTTTGTAACATGTTTTAGGTGTAACAGACAAATGTGATGATGTGTTGCCTTCCAACAGGAATGTTTATTGACATTCTCCATTTATTAAGCTTATTTAAACGTAAAAAAGTATAGGATTTTCTCAGTACCAAAAATAAACCAACAATTTGTTTCTGGTTGCACTCCTTCACAGTTCCACTATGTCTCAGTATCATAAAAACTAATACTTCAACTACAACTCCTCAAATATTTGGCTTAGATATAAACAGGGACAGTGAAACTAACTATCTAAACTTGGGTGAACCACTCCATTTAAGTGCGGGGTGTATTCCTGTAACAACGCTGGTGCGTTTCGCAGCATTTCTTCTAAATGTCTGACCGTGCCCACATACAGCACCCTCTGCAGCACCAACGCACGAAACAGATTGACCGGCTCTGCAGTTCTGATCACCTCCGGCACTCTGAGTTCCCTCGGCAGATGCCGGTTTCCAATCAGGACGTGGTGGAGCCTCTTCTCAGTCAGGCTCCTCTGAAGGAACACTAGGGCTTCCCTGAGCCGCTGGTCGAGGAACCCGTCGCCCCAACTCAACGGCTGTCTGCTCTGCACCAAGAGGTGCAGCACCACGGTCTTGAGATGGTAGTCTGTCAGAGCGCTCTCCCCGGTCAGTCCTGTCTGCTTCTTATGGAGGAAAGTGAGAATCTGTAGGCAGTGTAAATGACAAGGGTTCTGCGGTAGGGTTCTCGTGAAATGTCTGAGCAAGTTCCTTTCGTAGACGGCCAGCGACAGGGGCCAGTAGGTGTCAGGCGTGGAGCTTGTGTCGGACGGGAAGTGCGAGACGAAGTAAGCGTCCGTGTCGTCCAATTGGACTGCGGGGATGAGGTTCAGCACGATGACCTTTCCCGTGCGGAATCTGACCTTCAGGGCACCAGCGGTGTCCAGCTGGTGGAAGGCCAGCTCAAAGTCGTACTTGCACGCGATGCGTCCCCACGCTTTACTCACGGAGAACTGGAACCACCTCATGACCTGGTCTTTGGACAAGGAGGTGGTGTCCCTGGAGCACAGCAGGTTGTCTTCGCTGTGGTCCGCTTCCTGTAACCCGTCAGTCTTGCTGTGCAGGAGACAAAGCACGTCCTCCCCGACAACCACAGAGTCACACACACAACCGGCGCTCAGATTCTTCCTGGTGACCTCGATGGCAGCGAAGCCCTGAAGGTCAGGGGGCACGCGGCTAGCCGGGCTGTACCACAGGTGGTACTGGAAAGTGTACGGTGCCGGCGGGGTGAACGGCACGATAAGGTTGCAAGTAAGAGGCTTGTGCATCTTCCAGGACTCAAACATGCTGCCAACTCCCAGGAAGTCCCCCAGCTCCATGTGTGTCTCCGTGTTGCATACGTTCCTCATGGACTCCAGCAGGTTGTCTGCCAAACCCTCCACAAACTCCTGGACCCTCCAGTTCTCATTGGATAACGTGTAGAGGGATCGGTCACAAAACTGTCTCAACAGGCCCTTGTCGAGTACCAGCGTTCTGGCCCCGCCAGAGCCATTCCCGGGGTACATTTCCTCATCTTCGATGGTCCATGGTTCCACGTGGGCGAGATCCACCCGGCTGATTTCGATAGCGAGGAACACGACCAGGGAGACGACACTCCAGAAGTACCAGACATACGCTTCGTCCGGGCTCCCATCTGATAGTTGTGGCTTTGACTCCAGCCTAGAGCGCTCTTCCTCCTCCAGCATGGACTGCTCCCGAACCAGTCGTTCCTCATGAGCGCGCATCTGTTCCTCGTGCAGGCGCATGCGGGTCAGCAGCTCCTCGTCCTGCTCTGGCAGGGTGGCGTTCTCATGAGGAAAGAGCTGTGGGTGGTTCAAGATGGCTGCCGCCACCACCAGACATACCCGCGCGATGGCGCTCGACATCTGGAGGAGACTAGTCACTTAATTTCACACCAGCACTGCATTGCCCTTGTCTGTTTCCTTTGAACAGAGACACACATAATACAGCTCATTAGAACAATTTACACAAGCTACAAGAGAAAGCTTTGAGAATGGATGAGATTTAGAAATTGATAATGCAAGTTTAAATCAATATCAATATTGGTTGAAATGTTAAATGATGCCTGTTAACAAAGCCCTGTACATTGAACACATAGGGTTTTACATGCGGAAGTGTAAAGTTTGTTTTGTTTCGAAGTATCTATTCAAATATTTATTTATTTGTATATACGTTCACACATACAACCACCAGAAACACAAATTCCACAGAAAACAAAACAAATGAATGGAAAGGAACTTCAGAAAAACACCGTGAAAGACGAGTTGAACGATGACCGTTATCTCAAGAAAAAAGTGACGCACAGCCATGAATCATGGGAATGAAAACATGGCATCTTTGTAAATGCGATAAAACATTTATCCATTTTTTTTTAATAGGAAATAAACTCAGGGACTTTCTACAACCGCGGAGGCTCTTATTTCATGCGCCAATACAAGTCCGTCGTATCTAACTTGAAGAACATGAAGGTGTTACTAGTGAGCGGCGTCTCACCCATGTGGCTAAAACCTACCTTGGCAGACAGGTCCTGAAACGCACAGAGTCGCACTGCCACACACCATGGCCGGGACTCGTTCTCTACCTTAAGGGTGTTAAAGAGTGATGCGGTTTAGCGAGAAAAGGGAACTACATTTAACATTTCCTGGCATGGCTGTCTCCACCCTCGAAAGGAAACAGCCTACCGACTTCCTGTTGTAAAAGGCAACGGTAACGTTGCCCGATTTTTGCCCGGTGTGTGTTTGTGCGTGTGTGTGTGTGTGTGTGTGTGTGTGTGTGTGTGTGTGTGTGTGTGTGTGTGTGTGTGTGTG
>JAOPJL010000042.1:9948841-9966917 GCA_027123545.1 Trisopterus esmarkii | reverse complement strand
CACCACCCCCCCCCCCCCCCCCCCCCCCACCCCCCCCCCCCCCCCCGGGGGGGGGGGGCTCGCGCTACCCCCCCCGGCACGCAAACGCCCCCGGGCCCCCCCCCCCCCCCCACGGAAGCTTGAAGCAAAAAAAAAAAAAAAAGCCATTTCAGGCACGCCTTTCACTGTGAAGTCAGTTAGCTCCATGCATACGCCAAATCTACAACCGAGAGCAGGAGGGGGAGTGGTTGGGTGGGAGTGAGGGAGAACCCAGAGGAGGGGGTGTGGAGGACAGGAAAAAAGGAAAGCTGAGGAAAGGAGTCAAGTGAGAGGAGAGGAAGGGAGGGAGGGAGGGACAGAGAATTAAAGAGTGGGAGTAGGAACGAACAGGGGCAAAAAGGAGAGATGGTGGGTGAGAGAGCAAAAGAGAGAGGAGAGAGCACTAGGGCAGCAATGCTGATAGAGGATCACTGGTACTCTATTTTAAGGGCCATTCCCAGAACTATTATACTACATTACATAACTGCAGAGGGACCATATTGTTTCGGGATACCGTGCCAAAAATGATAATGGGGATAGTTTAAGGACGTCCAAACTTAACTGAGAAGCAGCTTTCAGCACCAACCTATGACCCCACCCCCAAGTTAGTCTGAGGGATTCAACTCACAACTTCATGCATTACTCATTTATGTGACCAACAAAGATTCACATTCACTATCCAAAATACATGGTTTCCTTCCTTCTATACCGCCAGGCCTCCTCAAAAGAGTCGTCCATTTACAATTATATACGTTACTTCCATCCCCTATGCAACAAAGCCACTCTCCATAATACATGTGAGACAATGCGCCCGCTATGGCTACGTCAAAAGTGATCAGAAACGATTTAGTTTAAGTTTCCAACTAAAATGACCGGAAATTATATTGATTTTAGCTTATTTGTCTGCATCACTGCCATTAGACAAAATCCACAGCAATGTTGCAAAGACACCGGAGACTCAATTTTAAAAAGATGTCCATGGTAAATGACGGCAGTATCCTGAACTGCCAAATAGACACTTGAGTAGAAGGGTGACCTTCGCTGAATAATTATCCGACTTACCCCACTTAATGGATCCCATTAAGTAGACGTCGTGATACGTTGTAGTGCCCAATTTGTCAACATCAACCAAAAACATTTCCTTAACGGCCCATTCGCACCAGCGTTTGACACAGTTCAGATTATACATTTTAGAAGGTCAGGTGCGGGTTTTAAAACCATATAATCATGCATTTCAATAATGCAATCATTGCCTTAGGAGTATGGCATCAGATTATGTCTGATATTCTGCGAGGACACTTACGTTTGTATGAACGGATATTTGTTAGGCTGCAGCATTAAAATAAATCTACAGATCAGATTCCTTCTCACCTTAACAGTGAAAAATAAAAGAGTATACATTATACTTTTCGCAAGGTAAAAGAAGCAGCGACGTTATACTATTATAACTGACCATCTGAAACCCTGGCGAGTTATGCAGGCAATGGTCACAGCTGGATGATCGGTGTGCAAGTGGTGCATACTTGAATCGATGTGCAATTCCTTTTAAACAGGACAACAATCAGCCCAAGGACGCAATTTTTACCTATATGCACGGTACTTATTGGACCGATCCAAAAGATAACAGCAATGATGCGTTACCTGGTAAGCTAACCAAAGAGCTAGCAGTCAATGTCCAGCTTAACAGCATGGAAGCTAACGCGCTAGCTGCAGAGCACAGGCATTCACCTCTAGTCATCATGCCCTGGCAGTGGTGCTGGAAGCCAGGGCATACAATGCATGGGGCCGGCGTTAAGACATGGAAGTGATAATACATGAAAGGATACAGGTCAAGTCCAGATCGAAGCCGTCCTCCTGGTATCTCCTTTTGTTTCGGCTGACCATTTCTTTGATAATCGCGGCCATTGTGTGTCAACGCACTGGAGTCTGTATGATTTTAAAAATTAAAGAAGCGAGTTATCTAATGTTCGTCGTCCGTTTTTTCCAATCGAACCCGGCGACGGCTTTTGCTGTCGGTCGGTCGATCGCTGCCGGGGCTGAATGTTTGCGGGTCCTCGCAAAGACGATCAGGCTAGCGGCGCTAGCGGTGGTCCTGTGTGGGATTAGAAGGGTTTCTTCTGATCATAAAGACGGGCCTTGCTCTGCTCCTCAGCGCAGGCCCCACTTTTTCCCAATTCCGAATTCAGTCTGGCAGAAGTCCCGCACACAATGCATGCACTTCTTCCTCGAGTGAAGCAGCTTTAAAAAGGTCGGTCTCGGTCCACGCAGGATAGCTTAATTGTTGCTGCTGTGATTGACAGCGAAGTGCAAAATTCACCGGTTCCCAGAGCCCGTGTCCAGTTTACTCCCGACTCGGCTAGCGCACTAGCTAACCAGCTAGCTAGCACAGCTAGCTAGCGACAATAGCTACGGCTCCTTTCTGACCCAAAAGCCTCCTAGCGAACCAACATTATAGTCGACAGATCGCCAAAAACACATCTGGAAAAAGAAGTGACAGGCTCCACCTTGAATGTATATTGAACTATACAAGTTTTACAGATCTGCAGCGATTCGATTTGACAGTTCGGTCCCGGGGAATCATCGTTTCTCGGGTCTCTGCGGCGGGACTCTCAGGCTCCCATCACGGCCTCCACCAGAGGAAAAAAGAAGATAGAGCAGGCCAGGCTTCTATAGCACATATCCTACCGCCTTCCAACAAATAGTCCTACCCCATCCTGCTATTAACACACAATATCAGATAGAACATGTTGTATTTAGATATTTAAATGTAGAGTATTACATTTACCACGGGTGATATTGTTATTGTTTTGTCAAAAAATTACATTCGCCGTAGAGGCGTTGTGATTATGTTCGATTGCGGAAGGACACACTCAGTGGGCAAGCGATCCCCGTCTGTCAAAAGTGATCACGTGGTTCTTTAATTAGGGAAGTTTCTAACATATAGCCATTCTGTAATGTAGCAACTGTCCTGTAGACATCATGGCTTGTACAATAACACATAATAAAATATATGAGTCTGTTTTATATTATTGCCAGTTTAATGAAAATGAAATCAGTCAAATCATGACCTGGATATAATTACACACTCACGTAAACACCGTCAGTGCTGGAACAAAAAGGGATAGGATCCAAATGCAGAGTGCAATAAATAGTTTAATACAAAAAATTATAAAATCCTTAGTTCCCTGAACTAACCTAGAGAAGGTTAAAGATATAGGAATGACGGGAGGGACATTAGAAATATAACCTACTAAATAACCTATGAACCAATTAAGCAAAATGCTATATAGGCCTAATGGGAGAGGTTAATGGTTGGAATGAGGTGCAGGTGCAAGGACACGGGATTCCAGACGTGGCCGGTCAGGAGAACCAAGCAGGGTGAATGGAGAAGGTCTGGAGGAGGGATTCAGGGGCAAGTGGTCTCGAAGTCGAGCTGAGATATGAGCCTCAGGTGGACGGCCCTGGGTGTTGAAAAGGGCAGAACAGGATATCTCAGACAGACGGTGTGGATTCTGGGAGCGAGAAAAACAAGCGACAAACGACTTTCTGAGCCGCTAATGAAGGCTGAGGGCCGGAAAAATGGCCGGCGATGCGGGCAGAATCGTTCAGGGGGTCGACACAGGCAGAACCATGGCAGAGGCTGGTGACGAGGCTTGTTGACAGAGAAGCCTTGACTGGCGATCGGCCGCTTGAGATTTGGCTGTGGGTCGTCATCAGGCCGGGAATCAGATGGAGTATAAGGGGTGTTGAGAATGTCCTTAGTCCACCCAGGTAACGCGTTCCTAAGCCAAGGCTTAGCAGGCATTGTGCCATTCTCAGAGCTGCCTTATTGTACTCACGATTAGGGGTCCTCCCCAGACCGATGATGCACAGGGGAGTATATTTTCAGTCATGCATTTCATCTACCATTAATCCGTCAGCTTGATCCATGGTTGTGGTCGGTTAGTTCTGTTACTACTGTGACAGAAGTGCTGGCAGGGTAGCAGGAACAGAATGGGATCGGGTCCAAATGCAGACCAGAACTCGGAAAATGTAACAAAGGGGCTTCAATAAAGAAAGCTTCAAAAATCTCAGTTCCATCAACTGACCTAAAAAGTCTTAATACAAGGGAACAACAATGACACAGGGACATGAGAAATATAATTATCAGGGAAGCTCAGGTGAGGGGAATGAAGAGATTTCAGGTGGAAGTGGCAGGATCTGTAAATTGAGGGGGAAAGTCTAAGGACATCTTGTGGACAGGTGGAGAATGGAAACCATATAACAATAACCGACTAACAGACTATGACATACACACAACTCATTACTGTTTTAATATATATCATCTTAAAGTAGAAGAAATATATATGATTTTTATTAGATTTATTTAGAAAATAATTGAGCAATCGTAAGGCAAACACATAAAAGCAACAGTGAACTCATTTCCACTGTGGGACTCGATAATAGCAACAATATGAACATGCAATAAACCTTATAAATCCCAGAGATGCAACATGACGAAAGTTTGTACGGATGGGATAGTATTAGCGATAGTCAACATTAGCGATAGCCTACATGGTGATGTCCTCAGCCACATAATGCCTGGTGTTTTATTCAGTGGACCTCCTTACTTAATCCAGTGTATTTGTGTATAACATAAGTGTAAGACACTTACGCCAAAAGCAAATAGCGTGCCACCAGTATTGGGCCGACTTTGGCTGTGTTGTGACTCGCTGTATGGTTCCAGTAGATGGTAGCATCGGTCCTCTGGCTCCACAAGCCTTGTGTCCTTGTAGCTATGAAGCAGACATACCTGATATGGGAGGGGTGTGGGGGTCTACTCTAATATCTGACATCATTCAGATCTGTCACGCACACACATTTCAACAGATAGGTATTCTTAAATTCCCATTCATCGCCATTGTTTCAACTGTGCAAGTCGTATGCAAGTCTGTGGTCCCAATATGCAGTAGGCTAAAGCTGGAACTTGCCTCCGGAAGTTACCATACAGCAAGTGCCTTGGAGATTCTTCGACTATGTCATAAGAAAGACTCCCATAAAGCGAGTCTGCGAGTTGAACAGTAGACGTTACATTGAATGACGCTGAACGAGCTCAGTCTGATTTTCACTCGGCTCCCCCTTTCCTCCTGCTCGCCCACTAACTGCTACTTCTCATCTCCTCGAGCATTTGTTGAATTTGACAGAGTAGGCCTACATTGGACCATTTTTCGGAAAGTACCATCTGGGTGTTATTGCAAATGCAAAGCCGATGCAAACTATAATAGTAAGTCGAACAGAAAAAGGAATGTTGTCTTGGACAAACAAATACTCAGGTTGAGGTCGTTACTAATGAACAGAGATGTAATTGAGACTGAAGAGGAGACTAATCGTGCCTAGGACGACATCTACAGGACAAAGCCTGAACTGCAGGAGCAGTGCCCTTCTCGGAGCATACAGGTGTGACAGATGTGGGAGATGGAGCTCGAACGCTGAATGCATACTACAGAGAGATATTTGGTAGTACACCAAGTGCATTTTATCATAAATCCAACAGATCAATTAAAAACAATAACAAACAAAATATATCATGTTTTACTCACTTAAATTCGTTTTGTTACGAAATGTTTGGCACCAGTAGGTGGTATCATTGACTTTCGGCCTCGAAAGTTTGAGCTTGTTACTTGTAAAATACATACATACTGGACATATCACCCACCCATATTATTTATTGATCATTTAATTTGCAGGTCGCTCCAATTTACATAATAGCAACTAAAGTGACCCTATACAGTAAAGATAAAATACATCTTCATTGGATCCAGCTTTGCCTTAATCATCCTCAGCTAGATTTATGTAACGGAAGTCGAATAAAAGATGCAAGTTGAAAGACAAAAAGATTAATTGAAGTAAACATTTATTTGAAACTACTGCATTAGTGGCCAACCACTCGATACATAAACCTCTAGTATGCTCTTCCAGAAATGAGGCAGTGAATATTGATTGACAACAATAATAAATATACCATTTTCTTCACATCAATCCATTTTCAATATTTCTATCTGTGGGGATTCATCAACTGCAAAGGTATGTTTGGCTCTTTTTTCATCAGAGAAGGCACATTGGTTGGAGTTAGTAAATTTCTTCATATAAATATTAAACATTTCAAGTGGTGCAAATAATAACTTAGGTTCATATCATAGAAATCAATGGTGGAAAAGTAAAATAAATGTAAAATGAAAGGAAGTCAAATAATTAAAATGATACTATATATTTTGCAACATAATTTCATCACATATCCCTCATCTTCATGGAAGTAAGTAAGAAGTTCACAGTTTCCCAGCAAAAAAGAGTTAAGTGCTGTGTTACACCTTGTAAAAGCCATATGTTAGTTGCTTGTGTCCTTTTGCTTTAAAAATTAAAATAGAGTAAAGATGTCTTCAAAACAGCCCGATATCAACCCTGTGTATGTTTATATATAAATATATATATATGTAATTATAACCTAAATGTTTACCTATATTTTATATTAATAGAGAATAGATTGAAAAATAATGTCACATGATTACAGCGTATAAAGGGTAAAAATAAGAACAAAAGAATCCCAATACTGCTAATGAAGTAGCAGTTGGTTCCTAGTCCTTCTGCAGAGAGCTGTAGTATTCAGTTAGGATCTTCCAGGCCTTGGGGGACATAAATCCATCCGGTGGGTTCTCCCCACTCCTGGCCATCTTCCTCATCTTGGTCCCCGAGATGAACTCAAACTCTGCATGACTATCAACGGGTAGGGCGGGCAAAGAGATATAGAGTTGATTCAAATAAAGTTGCAATATTTTTATTTGTGTTATTTGAAATTCATATTTGTTCATATATCCTTTCTTGTCGATTTCAAATTATGAAAATATAGATTCATATATAGGCTATATATCACAAATATTTTATACCTTTTTTTATTATTCCACACCACAAAATAAGAAGCAAAAGAAGGGTGGGTTGATAGGGGGTCATACACAGTAAAGTCTGCCTTGGGTATGAAAGGTGCTATATAAATA
Organism: Trisopterus esmarkii; assembly: GCA_027123545.1. NCBI lineage: Eukaryota > Metazoa > Chordata > Actinopteri > Gadiformes > Gadidae > Trisopterus > Trisopterus esmarkii. The sequence continues at coordinate 9,959,871 of JAOPJL010000042.1, read as the reverse complement.
AAGTTGCCGTGCCTTGCCTTGCCTAAAGCCACCTAAATTGTTATGCACAAGTTTGTTTATGGTTTTACCTCAGCAATAAAGCCCTGGTTAATAGCCCAATACAATAATTTATTTTTGTATTGTATATATATTTAACACATGTCCTATCCTGTCATAAACTAAAATAGAGAGAGAGAGAGAGAGAGAGAGAGAGAGAGAGGGGAAGAAAGGATAATAATAAATAGAAGGAAAGAAAGAAAGAAATACACTTTTTACAATAGTCATAATTCAGTAAAACAATACCATCCTCTCACGATGTTCTCTTTAAATAAAATCGTTACTGACGCTAAATTATTTGGATAAAACCGCAGACTGAATGACTAAATAGCAGAACTTCAAGGGGGTTCCTTCGTACACACACTGAACGAAACCATGGCGACGGCTTGCTGTTATGGAACCTAAATGGAACCCTTTTTCGCCTCGCGGCTCAGCGCCATCGCACGCTGCTCTTAAGTGGTCAACACATGACGAGAATTCAGTGCCTTTGCCAATGATCTGCGTTGAGTGTTGAAGCCCAACTCAGAGTTGGCGCCACCCTAGGTGCAGCTGAACGCTCTGATTCTCAGACCGACCCTCGGGCTGACCTTTCAAAGAATGTCAAATAAGATTACAGCTTTGATGAGCATTCTAAAAATCAAAAACAGAATCCAAACGCCATTCGCTTTCGCCATTTCTAAACCTGGTTTCCATGGTTTTATAAGTCGACAGCGCTGAACTTCCGTCGGTTGGCTGGCCATGTTCCTACCACCCAACCTAGCATTTAGCTCTTGGCGGCACGATCATTATTGGTTGACCGATTGAATAGAAGTTCCGTCAGCTTTTGCATTCAGCTTGGAAACACTGCCTTAATAATGAATAGAAGTTGCTCCGATCCGTGTATAAATATAAATATATTTGTATAAACATATCTACGAGCGTCAACTCATCCCCTGCCACTCCCACGCGATGATGTCATTCTTTGTACACGGCGCGTTACCCGTTTACAAAGAACTTTGTGAATGTGCACGAAGCAGCACCTCCTGAACATGGCTGCGCTCTCCGTGGGGCCCTTGGCGTGTGATACCACCTGTCACTCACCGCTCCTTGTCGTAGAAGTCCATGGCCCTCTTGGTCAGGTTGTAGGCTGCCACCCTGAAGGGGATGATCTCCACGGAGGTGAGGCCGGGCGCCATGGTGAGCACCTTGCCCCCGTGGGTGGGCTCGTACAGGTCGTTCTTGGTCTCCGGGTGGGGCATGCCGGCCGGGTCGCGGCCCACGATGTAGAAGTTGGCGCCGGCGATCATCCTCGCCCGGCAGTGCCACTGGACCTGGAGAGACGCAGAGAGAGAGAGAGAGAGACAGAGAGACATTTAGGAACGTTTTAGAGAGCTGTGCAGAATCAACGATTTGAGTAACCAAGGAACTAAATAAAATAAAAAAATTAAAATAAAATAAAATCCCACAGCGAAAACGCTGTGGGAGGCATGAGAGATTTCTTAAAGGCATTATGCCTTTCAGGGAAATGCCAGCAAAAACGGTGTGGCAATAGGCAACTGTTGGTTATGTGCATGTGACTCATATGTTAAGAGTGATGCATGGGTAACGGTCGTCTCCAACATGTTGTCATCTACACTGGGGCTCCAACCAAGACCAACTCCAACCACTACCTACCTTCCACCCATTTAAAACTCAACTCCCACCAACCAACTCCCACCATCAAACATGAACGACCAAACCCACCTGAACCCCCCTCCTCCCCCCCCAAACCAAAGAACATCCAAATCAGACGGCAAGACAAGCCACGCTGGCACCACACCACACCAATCAGAAGGCTCCGCCTTTCTTCCCGCCCGCCCGCCCGCCCGCCCGCCCGCCCGCCGCTCACCTCGGTGGGCCCGGCGTACATCATGGGCGAGGGGAAGATGGCGACGATGGTGCAGGCCGGGTCCAGCACGCCGTCTTCCAGCACGGCGGCGTGCTGCTTCATGCGCCAAGCCAGCGGGACGTCGTCGTCCTTGGTCCAGCCGCCCAGCGGGTGCAGCAGCAGCACGGGTTTCTTGTAGCCGCGTTCCAGCAGCCGCCGCTTGGTGTCCTGCATCAGGAGGGCGTGGCCGTTGTGGACGGGGTTCCGCAGCTGGAAGGCGAAGATGGCGTCTGCGGGATGACAGAGGGGGCGGGGAGGGGGGGGCAGGCAGAGTGAGGCTCGCAACGGGACGCGGGTGTACAGGGTTGGAGTGCGTGAGTGGGGGAAGGGGCCGTTGAGGATTGTTTGGAGGGGGAATGGAGTGTACTGGTGTGTGACGTGCAGAGGTTGGACACGGATGTGCGTAGGGAACAGTCTTTGCATGTTATGACATGTCTGCTTCACAACAAAATAAATCCTTAGCACATTCCTTGGAACTTTGAGCAGCGGATGAGTGATCAAATCCGAACGGCTGCAGTGATGCAATGACACAACTTCTGAGAGGAACAGCCAACAGCTGGCCAACACATGAAACTGCTTGGGGGTTGGTCACACATTTTGCATGCCACAGTATTTTTTTTACCATTGTACTTTTTTTTCAATAATTTTTAATCAGGCACGTTTCTTCTACTCATCGTCGATGTGTCATTCATAAATATCGCCTTGTGTTCTCTGTTGGACCTGCTCACTGTGAATCAAACACAATAATGTCCTAATTTTAGAGTTTATCTACTTCCTATCTTTTATGTGTGCCACCTATTCAGTTTAAACAAGTTTCTCATACCGGCTTTCATGTCTTTGAACTTCTGCATGAGCTCCTGTGGAGTGAGGCGGTATTGGTCCAGTCCGTCATTCCATCTGATTCGCTCGAGCACCTCCAGGTCACCACCCACTAGCCAATCACCTCCTTCCATCACCATCTATCAAAAAATGAATACATGTCATATTTTAATCTAGGATCCAAGGGTCCAACTGTATTATGGCAGAACTTCTGGCAGAGAGCCTGGGCCGGACATGACAAACAGAAAGGGTGGAGTTACAGATTGTTTTGTTTTCGTTCAATCGCGCGCCTCCACCATGATCGTTCAAAACAAATACTCTAGTATAAATACTAGAGAATTATCTGACACACCCAGATATGAGCTATTATATTATATTATGCTATATTAATCTAAAATCGGACTTGTGAGACTATTCATAGCTAGCCAAAACTCTCTGAAAACAATACTGAGCCGATTGGCGGCGGGGAAGTGTTCTAGTCCATCATGCCGGGAACAGCTGTGCGCGAGGAGGTACATCTAAAGCTCCAGGCAAAGAGCCGAGCTGACTAGTCTGGCTGTGGATGGTGTGTGTGCGCGAGCGCTACCTTGATGTAGGGGTGCTGCGGACAGGTGGTTCCCCACTGTCTGGCGCAGCGCTCCTCCTTGCGGTGTTCGTAGAACTCGGGTTTCCGGAGGATGGCGATGCGGACGCCTTGGTACTCCAGAGCTATCGCCGCGCAGCCGTCCAACGCCTGCTTGGTCTCCGTGCTGACGGGCAGGACGATGGGGACTGTCAGGTTGATTGCCACGTCTGGAACACGAGCACACACACACACACATACATACGCTTTGTGAACTTTGATTGCACTTTTTTAAAAACTTACATCTGTTGATTGCATTAACACTGTTAGGGTTAGGGGTTTGATTCCCAGTAGGGCCAGCCATGAGGAAAATTCACCAACTGTAATGTATCCACCAAATGGCATTTATTTATATTATTTATTCATAATTTGGGCTGCATGTCCTTAGTTTGGACATTACCAGTGTTTATTAGCTGGAATTAGGAATAGGGGAAAAAGACAGTAGTTTCAAACTAGGGGTATAGTTAGGGTGAGCCTGTTCCATGAAGTGAGTGTTACGTTAAAGTACATGCCATTGACGTTGTGCGATTCTTGCCGTGAATGATATTGAGAACGTGCTTGGTGACCAGATAAACACAGAATACAACTATATACAACATGCGCAAATGTCCTTGCGATGTTTGAAATAGTCTGTCGGCTTTTCATAGCGCTTAGACCATAGCGCTTTCAGCACGACAATAGCGTAGCGCCTTGTCACACACTTGGCTACATTGCTTTTTACTGATAGGCAATATCACTGATATTGTCACTGATGGCAATAGAAACCATGTGATCAAATATAACTCTAGTTTAGTTCTTGGTCTTTACCATCCAGGAGAGTGCCAAAGTGAAGGACTTGCAGGAACTCTCTCTCTCTCATGAAGCCTTTGAGGGGGCTCGCCCATCCCTCGGACAGGACCTGCACCCACTGGAGGTCCAGCTGGGGGGAGAGGACAGAGGGCTTACACCAGTAAGAAAGCCCACATATAGCTGACCATGCTGGGCTGCGAGAGTAACAGTAACAGAGTAACAGTTGTAGTGTTTACTGTGACAGCCAATCTATTCATATACAGACACAAAATGAAATGTATATATACTGTACATATTTATAAATATTTGGTGCCGTATCTAACATCCTTAACATAAAAGGGATTCTTCCATCTTCACAACCCAGAAAATAATCATGATAAATACAACTATTTAACTCATTCCACACGTCTGCTATATCTTGGTAATATTAATGGTAGGAAGTATGCATTACCTTGGTAATGCTGATGGTAGGAAGTATGGCAGCATCAGCGACGGCTAGGCTCAGCTTGTTCTCAGGAACAAACAGGTCATTCACCTCCTCGAGGTTGCCACTGGGCACAATGTTCTACATGAAACAAACAAACAACAAACAATGTCCCACTTTAATGAGAATCCTCTATTCATGCTTAAATGTGGTTAGATAGGTTACACTCAAATAGTTAATCCACATTGCACAGTTCCAGCACAAGGGTTAATCCAATGTGGGTAACACATTACAATCAGAATCTAAAAAAAGGTAGGTACAATCATGGTAGTAGCATTTCAAATATGTAGAATGGTAGTTTATGGGCATTACACACATTTTACAAAATGCATTCATCAATGTGTTTTATTTAAAGGCTTGTTTTGAAATTAGTGTTCCCTTCCGTTCTGTCCATGGTCTATAAGCACAACTTGGTGCCAGACCTTCAGCCAGTTTCCCTCATCCTTGAACTTTGCCTCCATATCCATTAATTGTATCACTTTTATTTAGGCTCAGGCTCACTTATTAACCATGAGCCTGATCTCGACAGCATCAGAGGAATTCTATCGCACAAGGAATATTAGTACATACTGGTGACACAGGACATCAGTCTCTTCAGGAGACTGTGGTTTTCCACACCTATCTCATTCATATAGCATTAAAGGCAAGAAATGAATTATTATCCTTCTAAGGGTATAGTAACATTCCCCCATAACTCCAGCCCACCCTCCCCACCCACAGAACACAAACACCAGCACTGGGGTTTCTAGTGCCAAAAACTCCTCCTTCCTAATCAGCATACGACTTCAGCTGGCACACTGGTCCCTGACTGGCACCACTTGAAGCATTTGCTTCCTTGGGGGCAGACGTTTCGTGTTTCTTCTTTGTTGAGTTAGGGTCCGGTGGTCTGGTGTTTGGGACGCCTTTATGATTTGTTATATTCCAGATCTGTTTTCAAAGAACCCTGTACTAATGTACGATGAATCCATTTAGGGTGTCGTTGGGATGTTTCCTTATCACACTGACACATCTAACACATTTAACAAAATTATTTATATATATCTTTATAATTGTGCAGTGTACGTGTGCACATGTGTGTATGTGTGTGTGTGTGTGTGTGTGTGTGTGTGTGTGTGTGTGTGTGTGTGATGCCTACCTGTTCCCGTAGCAACTCTAGAACCTGATCGATGCACTCGTTCACCGTCAGTTCCCCCGTCTTCAGCACCAAATCGGAGGCTTCAGGACGCTCATAGTCAGAGTCTATCCCTGTGAAGCCTGGCAAAGGAACAAAAGAGTTCCTTTATCGTCAACATTCTTTTTGTTAATTAAGTGATAATGTTGTGAAAGCCTGAAAGCTAATGAGTGCGGCTCATTGGTCTAGATCCCTTGTTATACATCATTCTAAATTTTTCTCACCAACCATTATCAATAGTGGGCAGTGGACAAACTGATTATTTGGTTATGAATGCAAGTAAGGGAGATGTCATTCAGCAGCAATACAGACCTTTGATCTCTCCCGACCGGGCCTTTTTGTAGAGTCCTTTCACGTCTCTGCTCTCACACACCTCCAGAGAGGCGTGCACAAAGATCTCAAAGAACGGGAGCCCCGCAGCGGTGTGAATTTTCCTCGCTTCCTCCCGATCCTGTTCAGCAAAGAAGGAAGAACACTTTGGATGACCATATGAACAGAAGCTGTAGGACCCATGCCTACCCTGTGACTCATAACACAATGTAAATATATAGAGAAAGAAGAAAATCCAAAAAAAAAGATTGGGCAATGAACAATGCTGCGTTTTAGACTTCAATTTAACTTCTGTGTTGAATAGCGCCGTGGGTCTCTAACGCAGAAGCCACGGAAAGGTAACGGCAGGTCACTGCTGTTGATGGACAGCACGCAGCTTTGTTTACCCTGCTTCCACCTTTTTCAGTTCCCTTAGGCTAGCCTAGTTGAGGTTTGGATAATGTTCAACTGTGAGGGACAACATAGTCCGTTATAAACCAGATGAGTTAGTGACACTTGGCAGGCAACTCTCAGAATCCCAGACACCAAACCATAAATGCTCCAACGGAACAACTTTTTATGCAAGTATAATTCAGCCTTTAGGTCACTACTCTCACGCAACACGTTGTTGCAGGTCAACGGATGTATGATTAACCACATTTGTAGGACACTTCTTTGTGACGCAACACCGTAGCACTTTGTTGAGACACAATCGCACATCGAGCTGTCTCAACACAGTGCTTCTAAAACATCCCCCCCTATCAAGCACTCCTGTGATACACAAAGGCAATCGGGCTGTGACCTACTAAATCCCAGGGAGTGGCTGAAGCCATTAACACGGCAACCACGCTATACCTTGTAGCGTGTGAATGCCCCCTCTGTTGTTCAACTCGACTTTTCCGTCTCTTCTTCACCTGCCCGTCCATGAATGAAGGGCGCAGAGACACACAAGCGCACACCGCTCTGAAAAGAGCCAGCCGTCTCACCTTAGTGAAGGGCGAGATGAAGCTGGTGATGCACACCAGGCCAGCGTCGGCGAACAGCTTGGCCACCTCGGCCACACGCCGGATGTTCTCCTCGCGGTCCACGGAGGAGAAGCCCAGGTTCTGGTTGAGGCCGTGGCGGATGTTGTCTCCGTCCAGCGAGTAGCTGGGGATGTCTTGCGACACCAGGAACTCCTCCAGCGCAAAGCTGAGGGTGGTCTTGCCAGCGCCAGACAAGCCTACAAGGAATAGAAGGGGAGGGCGATGATTGGATTAGATGTAAAATGCAAATCTTCATTTGCATTGTTATCTTTTCTTTTGTTTGGTTTGGCGCTTTCTTTTGCTACTGTGTCATCTGAATACACCTTCAGAGATAGGTAAATATGAAGAGGCTTGCGGGAAAGGCTAAGATAACAGCGCTTCAGATTGGCACTATTGTAACTAACGTTTGTTTCCCTGCTTACTGAGGTTTTCACTTCAGCGGAGTGGAGAAACTGAACTTGGCGCTTGCCGGTGTCAAGGCAACGTGCTCACCATCTGGTAGGAATTGTAACCCAGTTTGAATAAAAGCAATTATTTTGATTGATTAGGCATGTGTTACATTGATAAAACTACAAGGCTAATACAATCAATGAAACCCTGAATGCGCCTGGATGCGCCCAGAATAAAAAAAGTATTGCTGTATTCTTTAATTAATAATTTCAGGGACACACTTCCTTTCAGAGGGTAAGCGTTCCATAATGGCCGAGTTGACTTGCTTCCCTCCGTCACAGAAGAAGTAACCTTAGTAGACACGTATTGATCGGTAGTTATGATTGTGTGAAGAGCACTGCTGAAATTTTGTACTCAAATTTCAAAAAAGAGAAAAAAATGATTGTCTCAAAAGTACGTAAATGGTTTCACACTTGTCCCTTGAGCCACAAATGCAATTCCAACCGTTTATAAGCCAGTTTTTGATTTAAGACTGTCCTATTGCAACTAATGCATATGGACATGGAATAAAATATGTAATTTATTTAGGTATTTGAGCAAAATGTAAAACTTAATACACATACATGCATTTGCACAAATGGTTGCACATTCATTCAAATGTTGGTTAACCGGACACAAGGTGACTCCTAATAGCATTAATTTAAGGTGCAGTCGGAGGTGCAGTCTGAGGTGAAATTGGGTTACCTGTGAGCCAGATGGTGCACCCTCTGAAGCCCCCCCTGGTCCCCACCACCTGCCCCCTCTTGTTCCTGCTGACATGGTGGGCCTGATAAACCACGTTGGTGGATCGGTTCATGTCCTGGTGAAAAGAGGGAAACAATATTATTAATGTTGTGTTGTGATGGGGAGCTGCAGGAGGTAACCATTCGTTAGACTGCTTTAAGGTTTGTGTATTGCTGCGTGTGTGTGTAAGGATGAGGTGAAGATAAGCTGAGATCTTCCTTAGGCTGTGTGGTGATGGCTGGTTGTGGTTTAACCTGTTGCAAATTGAGCAATGTGCAACTGAAGCCTGCAGCCTCAGCCAGCCCCAGGGACAAAATGCAAACATCCTGGTATGTTCCATACTATGTATTTGTCCATACTTCATAATTTTTCGCAATAGCATGGTAGTATAGGTATTGGAACGCAGGGCAAATAGAGGCTGGGGAGTATCCCTAGCTGGAGCCTACTGTGAGAGCTGTTGAGCTGTTGGTCACCTTTGATGAATGACTTTGAGTTGTTCCAATGAACGAGGGTGTAGTGTGTGAAAGACAAGAGTTCTTTGAGAAAAAGGTTTGAGTGGACAGTCTCAGAGAAAAGCACTTAAGAAACACAGTTCCCTCAGGCTACGATACAGTTGTTAACCCTCAACAAAAACATTCCGATCAATCCCCAGACAGACCTCATCAGGTGCCATTTTTTAAATGGCACTTTTTAAAATGATGTGACCAAGCCACATTCTAGAATACATGCCGTTGCTGACATGGTCACATGCACGCCTCCGTTGTCATGGACAACTGCTACTCTCAGCTCTTCCAACAATGTGTCTAATTGTTCAAGGGCTGCATAAGCTGGCTATCCTATACCTCGGTTAAAAATGTTGTGACCCAACTCCAACCAAAGAGCCACTGAATAACGCTTACCCAGCATCTGGAGATCCACTCTAATTACAGAACCAGGCCACTGGCAATGCAGTCAGTCGTTTTACCTTTTTATGCAATACAAATCTGGAGCCAATTTCCTGAGCATCTAAGGTCTCAGGGATTTACCCGTTTGCTAATAGTTTTCTTTTGAAGAGCCGTAGCTCCACACACAAGAAATGAATGAAGACAAAAAAATCAGGACTGGCTCTTGAAAGATATCATTTAATTATAAGCTTATCTTTTATCTTGAAGCAGACCAACTTGTGTTTTCGATCAGAATTCAAGATATTTTAGAAGTAAAAGTGTTAGAAGTGAATTCTCACCGGCATCTGTTAGTTTGCGTACAAATTTCCAGTATGGGTCCAGTCGCAGTGTTTTATGTTTTCCTTTCCTTCTTTTATTCATCACTGACTTCCTCCACTCTGCTGTTCCCTGTCTTGGGTGTGGTGAGGCTACACCCACAGTTCTCAACGGCCTGGAGAAATCGTCTCTTTTCAAAATATTTAATAGCCACAGTACTTTTGTTAAATGTTAGTGTTATATTTTTCATATTTGTATAGGCTTTTCTGTGCCTTTGTGGAAAGGAAGTGAAGTGAAAACAGACAGGAAAGTGGACTGAAAGAGAGAGTGAATGACATGGGTGGTTATGAGGTGAATTATACAGGCAATGGTTAGCGCAAGAGTGGGTTGAACCACCATCCAGTTTGTATTAACTTTATGACGGATACTTGGTTCATAGTAAAACGTCATGTCAATTCTAAATGGAGGGTTTCCATTGCAAAGTTACAGGAAAAAAAGGCTTGTATACTTTTTTCACATATTTTAGCATACAGATTTATACAGCCTACGTGCACTAATAACACATAGGTCTACTCAGTATATAAATGCACAGAGGCTTTTGAGTCATCCTTCTTTGTTATGCCTTGCAGGTGTGTTTGACAAATTATTTCGTATACATCATCCAGAACGTATTTAAATACGTCCACTTGCCCTTCCCCTTTTCAGGTTTTCTGATGTAATAATAATGCAGTTACCCACTGCGATCGACAAGTACAATGTTATCCAATTTAATCTAGCCTCACCTCTTGTAATCTCCTCTGAAGGGTATATCTAACCACTGCCTTCATTCAGCATGTGTATAGCTCTGTGATCATGTTCCAAATTCTCTTTCATGCAGAGAGTCCCACTTGTTAACGTTCACAATAATCAAGCTAACACCCTGTGTCCTCATGTGTAACACGATTACAAAGAGAAAGGGTGCTACGGTCGAATGTACCACATGTAAGGTCCCCTAGTGCTCATCAAGAGTAGTTAAGGTGTTTGGTGTCACATTCATAGTGGATGCCTCCTAAGGCTGCTTTTAAAAAAACCGAAGCCTGTTTGACTGGGGTTCATAGCATCAGAGGTTAGAGGGTGTATATAAGGTTAGTACACTAGCAGTTTAGACAACTGTGCTATACCTTCCTCCCCAAAGATACACTGGTCTGACGCTAAGCTATGTGCAGACGATGATGTCCAATGACCAACGATGACGTTGACGTGGTTAGTTCATGATGAGAGAGGGAGGGAGGGAGTGGCAGAGAAGGAGAGTGAGGGAGAGAGGAGGGGATGGAGCGGCAGAGAGGGAGAGGGAAGGAGAGAGGAAGAGAGAGACCAACTCGATTTGAATGCTTTTATTAGAAGTGCCCATACCTAATGTGTCATGTCTAATATGACTTATCTACATTGATCGACTCACAAGGTCATGCGGGGGGGCCGGGGGGGGGGGGGGGGGGGGGGGGGGGGGGGGGGGGGGGG
>JAOPJL010000042.1:9785000-9798021 GCA_027123545.1 Trisopterus esmarkii | reverse complement strand
GGTCTAAGCCGGGGATCCAGCACTCACCTCCAGTGAAATCTAATTATCCAGCACCGATGTGCAGGTGTCCGACGCAGCAGGGTTGATAGGAATCCTAATAAGCCATAAGCCCACGGCGATACTAGAGAAGAGGCGCCAAATTGATCTTCGGAGGCGAAATTGAGTGCTCGTAGATTGCCCTAAAGAGAGTTAACGCAGAATGTTTATGACATGAATTTAGGTGTAGTTAATAAAGTTATGACCCGTGGGCCAGCTTTGATTAATTTACCTTCGATTATGAGCGGTGGATAAGCTCGGGAGGCGTTGTTAAAACGACGGCGTGATTGATGACGTGTGTGTGAGGAAATGCAAACATGAGAAGTTCATAACTGTCAAACATGAGCAAAGGGGACGAGGCACAACGACCATGTGTCACAGCTTGTTTCAAACGTTTCACATCTCTGATGCTTCCAAAGGGCGTATTTGTGGTTGGTTGAGGGGGGAAGGGGGCTGGGGCGGTTCTACCCCCATCTGAGTAGGACTATGGCAAAGAATCATAATATTGTTAAGGGGCTACATTCTGTAATGGACATTTTCCACCACAATTCTGCACACCACTTTGGCCAAGTGTTTTCTAGACCCACGGCGGCTGAGCTCCACACCAAAAAGCATAATTTGTGGGGGCAGTCAGAAGAGTTTGCAGGCTGCAACAGGAGATGTGTAGGGGTTTCTGCTGCCCTGGTGGCAGTGGGGAGATCAATCAACCATTGTGGAGCCAAGATAGCAAACAGTCTGGAGTTTGTTTGGCGGCAGATGGGGTCTTCTCCGAGTGAGGGAGTGGCAAGCTGTTTGGCAGTCTCAGAATGCATTGGGCAGGCTGGGGTGTATGGTTTGACCAGGTCCGGAGCAGAGTCGTCTTCCTGATGTTGTGGATTAGGAGCGGATGGTCACAGCAACGTGTGAAGAATAGGACAGCTGGTTCTCCAGTGTCACACCAAGGTTCCTCGCTGTCCAAGCCCCAGATGCCGATATAGCGTCAATAGTTTTTCATTATTGATGGAGGGGGTGTGGATGGGAGATGCCGTCTCCGGAACAAAGAGCAGCTCAGTCTCGTCCAGATTGAGCTTCAGTTGGTGTGACGCCTTCCACTGAGAGACGTCACCCAGACACACAGAGATCTGCACTGCCGCCTGGGTTTCAGACCTTGAAGAAGAATCAGTTGTGTCATCTGCAGCTGTAGTAAGGGGAAAGCCATGTAGTGACTTGGTGTAAAGAGATCCTCCTCTACATCCTCCTTCTTAAATGGTGTAGAGTAGGATCTGGTAGCTTACTGTGCCCAAGGCTGCTGAAAGGTGTAAGGTCCAGCCGTAGTATGACAGGAGACAGCGTTTCTCTTTGACGGCAAGGAGGGCAGTCTCTGTTGAGAGGCCTGCCATGGAGCCATAATGGTGAGGGTCAAGAGGCTTGCTCCAGAGGAGTCATGGGAAGTGACCAAGGTTTGAACTGCATTGGGAGAGAGGGGTGAAAAATGAGTTTGACTAGGAGATGAAGAGGTGGTGGATAGAACAGGTAACCAGGTGGGTGGGACAATTAGGTGCATATGTCATCGATATTCTTCACAAGAATTTGACAAAATCCTTGGTATTATTCATGTGAAATGATGAGAAAGCATGGCATAATGAAGCTAATTTCTGTCGTCAAGGTTGCAAAACATTTGAATAAGAAATTCTAATGGACTATAATACAAAACTAAGCAAGCAAAAAGTAAAAGCAAAATTAATTTGAGTTCATTCGGAACAAAATGTTTTAGGTGCCGTTAAGCTCAACTATTCTTGGCGTTGGAAGACAAGGCCTAAGGTTCTGGTAGCTTGCCATCGATCTGTATCCTGGCAACAACAAAATCATAGAATAAACCACAGGAAACTCGGATCATGTCAGTGCCTCTACAGGAACAAAATAAAGCGCTGTAAAAGCGATGGCTCTAGTAGGCACAATGAGTTCCGTTCAGAACATGGATCACACACAAAAGGTTTTCATAAGTCCTGACAACATCAGAAGATGCCCCATCCTGCATCTCAACCTTTTTTTACAAAGCTCACTATTTTTGTTCAAGTAATGTTGACACAAACAAACGCCAACAGAACACAGTGACGGCCTTCACTGAGATAAGGGCTATACAGAAAGATATCTGTCAAACCCCTTGTGGGCTGAGTACACCATCTCTCTAGAGTGGATGGGGTTTAAAGGGTACTACACATGAACAAATCAGACTCATTATGCCATCATAAAGAAAGTTTATTGAGAGATGTGAAGCAATCATACAATAGTACTTTGCCCACACTTTGCCCAGACACTCGCCCATACTTACAAATAAGCAAAGATTCTTTCTTTACTTCAAGACATTTATGAATACATATGGTTCAATTGTAGGGGTGCAACATGAACATAGAACTGAAACAAAACAATATATACGCAAACATTAAATATTCATTGCCATCTGTGAATAAATGAATCAGACTGAGATCAATGCAACTAAAAATAGACCAGACCAGAATACTATGTTAAATTATTATATCAGAATATTTTCTATTAAATCCTCAACTTACTCTTCATGCAGCATGTGCTTGATGTGCATGTGTGTTGTTCAGACCATACAGGTGTATGTGATCGGCTTTGATGACAATCAGAGGGTGGGGCAATATCTGAAAGCATTTGTGATTGGTTAATATTAGTACCATACAAGGGAAAACACAATTAAGCCACTGGGATATATATGGTCATATTTAAGTTATAATTACACTCTCCCCAGCAGAATACGTCAGTACAATCTATCCCATTAACAGTTTATAACTCCCGCGACCGGTGGGACCAAAGTTGGTACACAGGTGCAACCAACCATACTGGAAAGAAATCATTAATAAAACATTACATTTTATGTAACCGGGGCCAAGTTTCACATCTCAGCATAAACCAGCTCCCGGGAAATTAACCAAAGGCAGAAAGAAAGAACAACCCCCAAACACCATGGGGTTAGCTGGACCTTTGGTCCTACACCAGTGTGTTTCTATTGAGACAAACACCTGGTGCACATTTTGAAAACTGATAATAATTTTAGCGTGAAGGTTGTACTAAAGCAAAACAAAAAGTCACATCTCTGAACCTGTATTCATGAAATTATAACCATAGTAATACACAATTGTTTCTATATTTTACACCGTCTAAAATGTAATTTAATATCTTCAATGAAGTTGAACAAATCTGATTAAAGATAGATTACACACACACACACACACCCTAACACCACATTACACCTTCAAATTGAAGCAGCGGGCTAGTTCAGTATTAGATCTCCATCAGGGTTTTTGAGGATGAAATGATGAGTTCCTGCTTGGCTGGCTGAGCTCTGCAATAAGCAATGGTGACGGATCGGCTTTATGAGGAGCTTCCTGCTGCCTCCGCTAGGGATTTGTGTTAATCTCCTTTAGAATGACTCATGGCTAGGCTAGATCACGCCACTGCCGCCACAGGGCAGGATATCCTATATAAGGTATGCTAATAGGTGAGACGCAAACCAGAAGCCCAGCTGAACCTGGGGAAGGGGACTGAATGATTTATCATGAGAGATGAATGTAGCAGAGAACTTCGGTGTGTTATTGGTTGTTGTGGGCGCCCCTGTTTCTGCAGAGCACTGACGCAACAACGCAGGGACGTAAACACACTGAAATTGAGTTGTTGATAATTGCAATTTTTACTTTAATCAAATCAAAGATACAGGCCTCTAGCTATGCAAACATAAATGTGTTGCTATTAACCGAATATAATACTTGGCCAATAAGTATATTTTTGAAGTTGGGACTTTTTTACTTTAAGAAAATAAACAGCTAACATTATTGGAAATTTTACCTTCATTGTTTGTTAGGACTAATCTGATTTGTAGGATTTTTTTTTAATCACTGGTGAACCTTGAACAGGATTCTAATAGTTTGCATCCTAATCCATCTGATAACAAAAATCTAATAAATGGAACATGTTTAATATTCATTCAGGGAACGTGGCTTTACAAGGGTGGAACAAGGGATACTTCTGATCCTGAGACGTCTTGAGGAGATACGTTTCCGTAAAACATTACCACTCTCCGTGAAGTTAATCTTCAATTTTTATGGATTTTTTTTAATCAATATTTGATCACCACTTGGATTTAATATTGATGTGTTCCTCTGTAGATAGTCTCCCTTTGCTGTCCTTTTTATATCAAATGATGATTCCGTACCACTGCTGCAGCAGCTAGCTTCTAGAGCAGAAGCTTTCCTCTACTTGGCAAGCAAACAACATCTGTTAAGTTGTTTAAAGAGGAAACTGACATCTTAAGTGTGTATTTGTATGTATTTGTGTCTGGTTTTAACTAAGGGCTTTGAATTAGGTCTCCAAAGGCCAATTAGAATGAACAAGCTGTCTGAAGATTTCGGAAAGCGATCCAATTCCGATGTCCGCGGCATAAAATGCAACTGGAGACTCTTGGCGGTATAGGAACACTGCCCAATTTGTCAGCTTGGATTCACCAGTAATTCAGAATCAGAGCTGTGTTCTCTTCTATTGTGTGTCACCAGATGAGGCATGTTCCAGTTTACATTTAGTGCACTCAACAGACACTTTCATCCAAAGCAACTTTGGTTAATACACACGGTGGAGTCAACGACAGCCAGCTTGTCAGGAGCAGTTATGTTTTAGAGTCTTGCTCAGGGACACATTGACACTAGGAGGAGCCGGATATCAAACTAGCAACCTTCCGGTTACAAGTCAACCTGCTCTACCTCCTGAGTTAACCCGACCCCGTCAATTTACTGAAGTATGGTCAGGTCCATCAAATGGACTGCATTGCATAAAGAGCTTTTTTCTGCCCCGTGCCACTCAAAGCAAATTAACATTCACCAATTCATACACTGATGGCGTCGTCTATCACGCAAGATAACAGCAACAATGGGAGCCATCAGGGTTGGGTGTCTTGCTCAGGAACATCTTGACTATTGGCTAGGAGGAGCCAGGGATTGCACCAGCAACCTTCGGGTTGCCCCACAACTTGCTCTATCTCTTGGCCTGGCTAGGAAGCATCTTTTGACAAATCTACTATCACCGGTAAAACCGGTAAATACTCTCCACAAATATGTCACATATCTCAGGAAATTGGTTTTGAGTTTTTTTTATAATTGTGAAACCACTTTGAAATCACTTCCACTACGTCTTTCCTCTAATATATTTCCTTAATCAATTATTTTCGGTTTGTACACATAATGACACACGTGACCCCAAAGCACTTATTATGTAACAGATAAATACAGTCTTACCATCTGGAAACAAAACTCTTTCGTTATAAAAAATATGAAGGGAAAGATAGGAGTAGAGAGAAGTGAAAAGAAAGAGAAAGAGAGCTTGTGAATGACTGAGCCTTTCAGGGAAGCTTCTCATATAACTTCTCATATACAATCATGACACTGACCTGTTTCCAATTAACCTGTTCACCTTTGATACGTACCAAACAGGTGTTTTTTGAGCATTCATCAACTTTCCCAGTCTTTTGTTGCCCCTGTCGCAGCTTTTTTGGAACATGTTGCAGGCATCAAATTCAAAATGAGTGAATATTTGCAAAAAAACAACAAAGTATTTAGTTTTTAATTTACGGTTTACACAACGCCCCAACTTCATTGGAATTGGGGTTGTATATTAAATGAGTAATGTATTATCAATGTTGCTGAAAAATTAGTTAACGACTTTTAGGCTTCATAGCCTAAAGCACATTTTAAGGTCGATCCACATTTCTTTGCATCGTTATTGGATAAGGTTTTTGAACACTGAATGATCTGATAAAGGAAATCCCATTTAAAGGGAAATCCGATTTTAGTGGATTTACAATCCTTCATTTCAAAAATAGCCTAATTTCCATAGAGATATGTCCCATCTCACTGTGTAATTTGATCCACACAAAGTAATTCTTCCTTTTACTTGAAATATAATCTTGTGATAGATTGCCTCGAAGGGCACCCTTGAAAATGTAGTGTTTTATAAAATATGATTAATTCTAATTCTACTGTTAAAAATCCCCTCTCCGCTAGAAACCAGGTTTGCCCCAAGCTAGTCCTTGTGTGTGTTTTGGTAAACACAGAATTACCTTTTAGCACAGACAATCCTTGAATAAGGATTAATAACATTTTCTTAAAACTAGGCTGCATAGTATTTTAATCGTGCAATGATGAGTAATTTGTGTGAGTGTGCATATGTACCTTTGATTGGAGGCTGGAGTTTCCCCTGATAGGATAAAACCGAGATTAATCTGCATAACGAAAGAGTAATTCACTAATATGGCACAAAAACTTAATGCACACTTACCTTCTAGGTATATTTCAACAGATTTCCATTGTCTTAATGTGTTGTATTTTTTGCAGGCCCATATGTTTATTGCAGTTTCCAGATGTTGTGCCTGCCCTGTACCAGGGCAGGCACACACCTGTATTTTCTGTGTTTTAAGGCATCTGTACTTAATCCTCATCTTTCCAACCCACGTTAGCCTATAGTTTGTAACCTTTCTGGTTAGTAGTGTGTTCAGGTCCAGGTAGTTCATTTGCTATAATGACTATGTGAAAGAGGAAACCTTATTGTGTTTTAGTTTTCTTTTTGTATTTTCTGCCCTTTGGTCTTGTGCAATGTAGCACATTGAGATAATTAGTTTGATGTAATGTGCTTTATGAAGAAAATGTATTATTATTATTATTATTAACCCTAAATATCTCCCTGGTAAACCTAATGTTCGGCTGGGTGATATTATTAAAAGCCGGTTTGTAATACTGCATGAGTATAATGCGTCTCTGCTTGTGGTGGCGGGAGGCAAGAAATTCAAAACCCAGGCTTCTATTTTCAGCAGAACGAAAGCCTTTGTGCTTTGGTAGACGTACCTTTTTCGTGGCCAATTTATTTTCCAAGTGTGACTTTGAGCCTTCATGGTGGAAATGGCTGTACTCCACTGCGGTAATCACTGCACCGAGTGACTTGCAAAACATGAATTTATATTTAATAATTCTCTTTCATCCCTAAACATTTCCTTTTTCTTTCAAAAGACAAACTAATACAAATAGGGGGTGACTCAAAGTGTCTGTGAATGAATTCTTTCATACTTTGTCAAAGTAGTCCAACTTAAGAATGTAACGCCCATAATTATTATACATTAGCATAGAACTTTTTATTCTGAGAGTCTGATATAACATTTGGTTGTGTTTTTCCCTCCAACATTGGGGATATAATGTATAAAAAAACTATTGAATAAAATCTGAATCATGTAAAGGGGTTGAAAATATTACATTCTATCATTACAAATTTCTATATAAAACAATGTGAAATTGTCACTTCATCATAGTTCAATGTCGACACACATTTATGCATTGTTCATCAACGTCACATGTCCATCGGTCTGTTCTCTCTGTGATATAAAATAGACAAAAATAGTTTTTTCGATTTTTACACATATTTTCCAAAATCATTGTCAGGTGATCAAAAACAAAATAAATGACAATCTTCATTATCGCAAATAAAATATGTCGGTAAAATACATTTTCCATTTACTAACCATATACAGTATATAATCACTTTTGTGTTGTTTTTTTCAAGAGCCGTAGTAGTACAAACATTTGTTTAAAGGGGACATATACTCACAGGTGGGCGTGTCCACCTAGATGTATGATTGATAAATGAACAACGTTTGCTACAGTCCACTGGGTAGGCTGGTAGACTGATCTATTCAGCACACTTCTAGGTGGACACGCCCACCTGTGATGTCAGAAGCTGCACATTTTCAACGGCTTGTAATGGCTAATCATACCCACACCTGGTGGTATATGTCCCCTTTAATAGATTCAAACAAATTCCCACTATGTTATATAATCTGTGATTTTGAATGTCTTATATAATAATAATAATTATAATAATAATACCAATAATCCTAATCTCTCATTGCCATAATAATAGTGAGTTCAACTCACTGGAAAGATGAATGCAGATTTAAAAATGCTGTTTGAGAACAGTTAACCATTTAATCTGACATGAAAAAAAGAAGAAGTTTGTTTGAGGCACACATTGCTTTGCTGGACAATACTCTATAGTAGCCCTCTCTGTGTCAAGTATTTTTCCAACAACTTTTTTGACAACCCATACTATCAAACAAAAATTAACATTCAGATACACGTCACCTGTCATGAACAACCATAAGGGATAATAGGCCCGGTCAAACATATAATTTCGCCTTGCTCTAAATGAAAAAAAACCCAAATCTAAACACAACACATGTGGAAAAAGGAAAAACAAATCACAATTAAGGATTACACAAAATGGGGAAGAAAACGGATGAAAACATAATCTCTGTGAAAAGTCAGTCAGAGTTTGGTCATAGGTATGTGCAGGCAGTTCCAGGGCCCCATCCACAGCTCCTCCTCTTCCGATAGCGTGTGGTCGCTATTGGACTCCAACGTCTCTCTGCTCACCTTGTGATTGTCCACAAACGTCTCCAGCTCGTCTGCGCCACAGGCCGGCCCGATGGCCTTGGTTATGCTGCCTTTCGAGCCAAAAGTCTTGAGGTTGGTGACGTTCGACCCCGGGGACCTGCAGCAGATCTGGGTGTTGAGGTTCACGTCCACGGAGGAGGCGCTGGAAACGCACGTGTTGACGCCGTTCCCCGTCTCGTTCTCTGCCACTTCGATGTTGTTGATGGGTATGTTTTCTTCGTGGGTCACGGCCAGTTTGTCCAGTTTCTTGAACTGCTTGCCGAGTCTGCAGGGAGAGCCCATCTTCAGGTTGTTGGGGTGGATGAGCCGCCTGGTGCGGACGATGGTGCCGTTCTGGGAGAGGTAGACGTTCCCGTTGACGTTGCTATGGCTGTTAGGGATGCTGGGGATTTGGTTACGCTGGGTCTCGGTGTCGCTGTCTTCTGTGGTGGAGCCGGTGTTGTGCTCTAGGTGATCCACCACTAGCTTAATCCGTTGGTTCCTCCCAGGCTGGTTAAAGAGACAGTAGAAACAGCATTGGTTAATGCAGAACTGCTGACCTTCCGTAAACTTGCACCCACAAACCTTGAAAGTTAGGCAAAGAAATCTCATTGAAGGTATAAAACAAAAAACACTGCAACACAGCAAGCAAGATCTCACTCAGCAGAATGAAGGCCATTATTCTTGAAAATAACTAGGAAATAAAGATTGTTAAGAAAGAAAAATGCACTGATAATAGAGAAGCAGAAAAACAACATTTGTTGTTCAGGCGGAAGGAGAGAATAAAGACTAAATTTTAAACACACTGTAGGGGCACACGATACTTCACTCCCATGCGAGGGTAAGTGAATTGATTCACTCTTACTTTACAAAGCACCGTATCTCCCTTCTAGAAGGCAGTGTTGTTTCCCTCAGAGTCAGAATCTGATGTCTGCCTTGAACCACTTGCAGACGTGGTGATGGCGTCTTCGTCCACCTCTGTGATGGGGGACAGGCCTCCATACATCTCATCAGAGGTGGCGCTGCGCATGTCTGTGCTGTACTTGGGGGCGACGTAAGGCGCGGAGGGTCCGGGCCCATCGGAATCTACGCTGGATTGCCTGGAAGACGGTGTGTCACTCAGCTCCTCGGCAGACTCTTCCTTGCTCTCGTCACCGGCCATGGATTCGGCTTCTTCATCGGAACCTCCGCCCTCGCTCTCCTCCTCGATGGTGCCTTCGGACCCGCGGGTAGTGATGGAGCCGAGGCTGCCCCTTGAAGACCTCGACTTCTTGCTGCTCCTTCCATGCGAACTCACCTCTGTTGCCTGACTGCCACTAGAGGACTTGGCATCCTCTGAATCACTTGCCTTTGAGCGACTTTTGCGGGAGCTGCCGGACTGGGAGCCCTCGCTGCCGCTGCTGGCCTCCGACTCAGCGTCGCTTGCAGTTCCTGTCCCGGACTCTGCCGCACTGCTTTCTTCGTTAGACTTCTCAGACAACCCTTGACTTGCCGAAGACCTCACAGATGATCCAGTTGCGCTGGAGCCATCTCTGCTTCCACTCTCACTTGCACTGCCACTACCAGTCACACTACCACTAGCACTCCCACTCCCACTACCGCTACCACTTCCACTTCCACTACCACTACCACTTCCACTTCCACTTCCACTTCCACTACCACTGCCACTGCCACTGCCACTGCCACTGCCACTGCCACTTCCACTTCCACTTCCACTTCCACTACCACTGCCACTGCCACTGCCACTGCCACTTCCACTACTGGCTTCGCTGCTCCCCGAAACTCCAGTGCTCTTGCTGGCATCTGTAGCAGAGGACTTCATGGATGAGCGGGCAGAGGATCCGGATCCTGAGGCCTCAGACTCTTCCTCATCAGACTCTTCACCTGATTCTTTTTCTGTGCCTGAACTCTTCTCTGTACTCGAATCCTTCTCGGAAGCGGTACCTGTTCCGGACTCGGTGCCTGACTCCTTGCTAGAATCTTTCTCCGTTCCCGATTCCTTTGTACCAGATGTCTTTTCTGAATCAGAGTCTTTCTCTGAATCCGAGTCTTTCTCGGTTCCAGACTTGCTCTCCTCATCCGAATCGCCTGACGCCTCAGGCTCTTCGTCAGAATCGACAGTGCTCTCGTTGGCGTCATCTCGATCCAGATCCACCTTCAGGTAGTCCTTGTCCTCGCTGCCTCTCTCTGACGACTGATCGTCGGAGCCCTTCTCCTTCGAACTGCCGCTGCCGCTGGCCTCTGGCTCGCTCTCTGTCACGCTGATGGACACCTTCGACTTCCTCTCATCCTCACTGGCCTCCTCCAGCTCGCTGCCGGACTTTGCCCGAGGTTGCAACCTATTGCCCAGGGTGATCTTCCTAAACACCTTGCCCAGGCGGCTTCGGGAATCCGACTTGGTGTCGATTTGTCCCAAGGCAGCCGGCCCACCGCCAGCCAGGCTCTCCTGGCTATCGATGCGACGCGCTGACATCAGCTTGGCATAATCTTTATCCTTCTTCCCCGCGCCAAACATCTTCAACATTTTGGCCTTCTTCCACGGTGATCGGGCAGGTGATCCAGCAGCAGATGTCTTCGCTCCTCCCTTGCTGGCTGCCAGTAGTTTGCTGAGTTTCATGATAGACCTCAGCTTCTTGGCAGCCTTGGAAGGCTCCACGTCCTGAGATGGCCCGGCCTGCTCAATCCCACCCTCGGGAGGCAAGTCACTAAATCCGACCCGTCTAGGTGGACCTCTACCGGGCAACCCACCACGACCCCGGCCTCGGCCCTGTGACAGCCACATTTTGTTGACAAACCGGGTTAATCCACCAGATAACAATATCAAAACTGCAAGTGTGTGTGGGTGAGTATGCGTGTGTGTTTGTATGGGGAGGCCTTATGATAGAATAAATTAGGAGTCAATGCCATAATGTTTTGCACTATGATTACGCATAATTTTGTCAACAGTTGTGGGGGAAAAAACCAGCAGTAGAAATTATGTACCTCAGAGTAGTAGTAGCCGTCATCCTCCATAATGACCTGTCCGTACTCATCATACGTGGGAGGAATCAGCTTCCTGCGACTGCCGTACTGTGGCATGTCGTACCTGGGGAGCAAAAACACACCATCCAAACTTAAATTGATGATACCAGCTGATTTTCTCCTAAAAATACATCCCATTTTGCTACAGGCGATATTGGATTTGATGACCCTTCATGCGGTTATCAAGATGTAATTGGTGGAAATAATGTGCATATTTAAATATATAACACAATGTTCTAAAAATGCCAGCAGGTTTTACACAGTTGTATGATTGTTTCCGAAGGAATGACAGAGACTCTGAAAGGTCAAAGATTTAGACAATGACAAAAAGGGATCATTACCAGAATGAAGCACATTCATGTAGGAATTAAGGCACCCTTTGGACATTTATAAAATGTGAATTACACCATTTATTTTTCGAATATCTAGCTAACTATCTTATATCTGATTCGAGATCAGACACGACTATTTATATTACGTGTTGAAGTTTCCCTAAATATTCCCTATCACAGTGACGTAGAAAACAGCAAAGTTTTCATCAGGAGCTACAGCTTTGTGTTCCAGCTTTGTCTCTTCATCTCTCCTTCGGACCCTATGGGCAATGTACCACATCGCACAAAAAAAATAAACCTTCTCACCCACCATTGCTTAGCCCTGGGCAGTGTTATTGATCTCATTGGATGAAAGAGAAGAGGGTTAACACTTCAGGGGCCCACATCACCAGCACTGCTCTGGGTTAAAGAAGGACAAGGTATAGAAGTACTACAGTGTGCCCATCGACTCCCGCTAAAAGTCCCTGAAAGGCTCCCGCTCTCCGGCAGAAAGGTTATTTCTTTAGCCAGAGAGCAGATGAATGATGAACGCCTCTTAATGATCACATTAAAGAAAGCAATAAAGATGAATCCTTTGTAGACAGAAGGAGAGATGTGGAAGGAAGTGGAATAATGGAGGCACTGGGCTGGAGAACTCACCCCTGGTCGTAATTATAATAGTCCCGGCCTTGGTCGATGCCAGACTCCATGGAAAGATCCTTAATTTGGGGGGAAGAGCGAGAGAGAGAGAATTAAACATGATCATAAGTCATTAGCGAAGCATTAGGTAGCAGCCAGCGCCGTACTTGCAGAGAAAAGATGCAGTATAGGAAAGAAGAATAGAAGGAGAGAATTAGGTGAAAAACCTGGTTCTACCTCAGGTCTGAGCAGAGAAGGCCTCAACAGCTGCTGTTGCTTCCCAGGGTTAGTAAAAGAAGGGGAAGGGGAAGAGGAAGGTCGACGGAGGAACGGAAGAGCCAGGAAAGACAAAATACAGAATACAGAGTTCAAAGTTACTATTAAAGCTTTAGAGAAGAAGAAGAAGAAGAAAAAGGAGAACAATGTTACGTTTCAACACTGTGGCTGTGATACCAGAGAGGAACGGATAACATGAGATGTTAATGGAGTCAAAGCAATTTAAAAAATAGCAGGACAAGATGGGGGGGGGGGGGGTGTTGGTAATAATCT
>JAOPJL010000042.1:9493798-9504699 GCA_027123545.1 Trisopterus esmarkii | reverse complement strand
AGAGAGAGAGAGAGAGAGAGAGAGAGAGAGAGAGAGAGAGAGAGAGAGAGAGAGAGAGAGAGAGAGAGAGAGGGATGCGAGGGATGTGAGGGGAACAATCCTCTGTCCAAGTGACCTCTTCTGAGTCTGCTCCATAATAAGTTGTTGAAAAGCTTTGAATTTACAACTACTACTACTACTACTACTACTACTACTACTACTACTACTACTACTACTACAGATACATTTATATTAAATGCATGCAATCATAAAATCAATAGCAGTGTCAAAAATACAATACAATCATGAAAACATTGCAGTTATTCAAGGAACTTAATACAAAAATCTGCCGAATGTCAGAGACCTAAACAACTTTTAAAATGGATTGAATAGACTTTTCACTAATTTTAAGGCCTATAATAGCCTATATGCATTCTGTTTGTTTTCCCTTTTAGTTATTGTCTCAGGTAGCCGATAACAATCAAGTATTTTCCAGTACAGTGAGGATCATTGGATGCCTACCAAGCGGTGGCTCACAGCAATTACTCAATCCAATGTGCACCCGATGCATTTTTCGTGTGATAAACTGCCATCAATCTAAATAAAAACGGATCTAGAAAAACACATCCATTGAACAAAATAAAGACCTTCACAGTTGACATCTCAGTCAACAGAGGTGTTCTTTTGTCCTCCCAGTTTGTTTGTTATTGTTTCTGTCGTTCTGCTTTGTCATCAGTGAAAAAAGGCTTTTGTGCAGCCATTCACAATGGTACCCAAACTGGAAAGACCCAGGCACGCATCGCTTACCCTGTCACCCACCGCACGGAGGTGGGTGTTTCGGGGGCTATTTCGCGGGTATCCAGGGCTGGGGGCGTTTAGTCTAGCATGAGACAGCTCAGGGCGAGCACCCGATTTGTTACACACTAAAAGGTGCTAAAAGGGCATCAAGCGATCCGGGGATACCACCTAACCAAGGCAGCCAGCGAAGGGGGAAGAGAACCACCACCATGTTCAAGACCAGTTACCTGCGCGAAGTGCGCAAGGACAAGTACGAGCGCTCCGATGTCTTCGAGGAGGAGGAACCCGCGGGCGACGAGTCCTCCGCCGGGGCCTCGGCCATCCAGGGCTGGGAGAGCCTCCAGGAACTCAACGGCCGTTTCGCCCGGTACATCAACCGGGCCCGAGTACTGGAGCAGCGCAACGCCGTGTTCCGCAAGCAGCTGGAGACCCTGCAGCGCATGGAGGAGGTGAGCGGGCCCGAGGAGGCCTTCACGGAGCAGATCGACGTCAACCGCCAGCGCATCCGTGAGCTGTCGTCCGAGCACGCCAAGCTGGAGCGCGAGCTGAGGGACGCGTGCCGCATGCTGGATGAGTACACGAGCAAGTAAGTGGGTGAGACAGGTAAAAGTTTAAAGAGTTGAAGAGTTGTACCACTTTAATCCACTTGTTGAGACAGGATAGGGTAGGCATATCAGCGATGAATAACATTGCACAATGTCATCAGTGTTGTTGTTGTTTTTTTTTAGTTTTTTTTTACATTTTATTAACTAAAGCAAAACTTCCCCTTTTATCAGGATTTAGTTTGTATAGGTTTATGATGTGATACATAATGTAAAAACCAATGAAAAAGACAGTACAAAAAACAATTTGAAAATCTATACAAATAAAAAAAAACCTGCTCGCAGGTTTTAACATAGAGCAGTGGAAATAATACACTATAAGGCTCTATTGTTCCTCTATTATTCATACTGACGGTGACAAATGTTTATTATAACAAATTACAGACACAAGTTCAACTTTGAAACCTCTCACAAATGACCCCACACACTGGCAGGCCTATTAGCCTACTATACATTATCAAGAGTAATGGCCAATTCAGAAATTAGGTGCAAGGCACTCATGGAAACAGTAGGCAGTAGCGTGACGTAGCAGGCTCTTTGTGTAGCTTCAGAAGGACAGATATCGACTGTTCCAATAATGAGGATTGTAAATGGATATTGACCGACCAAAGGCCATGTTCAGGTCAAGCTGGAAGAGATAGATTATTACATTTCTAGGGATTAAGTCTGTGTTGATTTAGAAGGTATCGAAGCCCTTGCCCAAGGATGATAATTAAAGCTTGACCAGGCAATTTGGAGAAATCTGGAGTAAACTAGATCTTTTAAGTCTCCAACTGAATAAACCCAGCCCACACTTCAGGGCATCCCTCAAAAGCCACTCCCCCAAAACACATGACTAGCTTTTTAGCTTTAGCATAGCTCTGCCTTGCCTTGTGGACTCAGTGCACACAGGGAGCTATGTAGGTAGACAAATAGGCCATCCAATCATTTAGACAGGCTTATTAAAATCCTGAGACACCCAGATTTATGAATAATTTGTCAGAGGATTAGACTGCTGTCGGAATGTAAAGATAATTTCAACAAATAACGCTTCTAAAAAACATGGCCATTTAATTATTGTCGAGACCTCAGGATCTTAAACACATGACTGCCCATGCATGTACAAGCACACGTTTCTAAATCATACAACTGTCCAACATTCATAGTATACTGCCATTTAAATGCACAATGCGATTGTGCTTGTTTTGAGCAAAATATGTGATTTTGATGTTCTGCACTTTAGATACAGGAATGAATGCGAGTATCAAGAACAGCTCAGGAGCACCCTGGAACAGCTGAATAAGGTACGGTTGTTTTTGATCAAATTAGGCTTGGAATCAATACTTCTGAAACATAACTGGATCGGACATAACTAGTCACATCGGGCCGTAACGATGCCAATTAAAAATGAAGAAAGTAGTTCAATACAGTCTCTTCTCCTCCCTTCTACCTTTCTGTCCCCTCCTCTCTTCACCCCCATCTCTCTTCCCCCCCCACATATTCCTCACCTCTTACTCATCTTCTCTCCTCATTACTTTGATCTTAAATCTCCTCTCAACCCCTCCTTCCTCTCCCCCTTTCCTTCTTTCCCTCCGACTGTCCTTTCCCCTCTCCTCTCTTATTCTCTCTCTTCCTCTTCTCTTCCTCCCCTCTCCATCCGTATTCCTGATCTTCTCTCCTCTTTTTCCTCCCAAAATCCTTGCATCCTCTTCTCCTCTCTCCTCTCCCTTACTTAACACTACACCTTCTTTCCCCCGCCCTCTCCTCCTCTTCCCCCTCCCCTCCCCTCTCCCTTACTTAACACAACTCATTCTTTCCCCCCGCCCTCTCCTCTTCTCTTCTCCTCCCATAACCTCTCCCCTCTTCTCTTCCTCCTCGTGCACCTCTCCCCCTTGACCCCTCTCATCCTCTCCTTCCATCCTGCTCCCCTCTCTTCCTCCTCCCCTCTACTCTCCTCCCTCTCTCCTCCTGGTAGGAGGCGGACCAGGCTCTGCTGGGAAACCTGGAGCATCAGATCCAGAATCAGTTCCTTCAGGATGACATTCTGTCCACCAGAGACAGGCACAAGAAGGTCAGTGGAATATCACACAGATATTCAAGTTAGCATTTCGCAATAAATATCAGTCTGGCCTTCACTGGGCAGCAATCGATTTCCAGTTATGAGCGCAACCTTCTGTCGTTCAAAACTCCAGCTAATCAGATTAAATAACCTTACAACGCTTCCCACTTGCCCTCTTCTTCACATCTGTTGGTTGGAAGTAAAGCAAAAACATATTCTTCTCTGAGGAAAGCCTTCTATACTAAGTTATGTAACCTTTCAACATCGTTATCGGGCCCTTTTCATATAAAACGGGTTTGATTGCTCTGTCGATATCTACTCTTTCCTCGGGCACCGCCATTGTTTTGAAATTTGGGCAGGTGGCTGTGCTGCTTGTTCATCATGAACTTCAACTCCCTCCCAGAGTGCTGTTTAGACTTAAAGACTATAAAAGAAGGAAAAAAGGGAAACAGAATATCTACTTAAGAGATAAGCATGGTCTTACGAGGCTAAGGCTAAGGCACCCGTGAGAGATTTATTTAGATATAATTTTTCTGCAACAGGGGGACAGTTAAATGAGCCCATGAACCAAGTTAAAACCGAGATGCATACAAGGTTATTTTGGCCAATTGATTTGATGCCCATTGGAGTTAAGCTGGACAGGCTCTGACAAAATCTTTTATTAGAGCTGCTGGGAGGAAGGAGGAAACCAAATCCCAGCAGCTCTAATAACAGATTTTCACAGGGTTGTGCAGGTTTTACAACGGCATTGCTCACGCTCGCTGTTGCATACTCTTGCATATATTATCCATGTCATGTTATGTTTTTTATGTCTGCCATGCTAAAGGAGGGCCCTTGATAAAGATACCATGAGCTGTGGTATGGCTTAGATGATGCTCATCTCAGGATCAGAACCGAACAGAGTACAGAGCAGGGTGCTCTTTGTATTTACTGGTAGTACATTACAAAAGCCCCCTATTCTGTACTCTTTCTGTTCAATTTGTGGGGAAGAGGGGTAGAGTGGTTTCAGTGAACAGACGTTTAGCCTTGACACAGCAAAAGGCAAGAAAGAGATAGTTGAAGTGTGTTCAATAAAACAGTAGTGGTGTGGCAGCTGCATATTCAATGAACAACACCATAATAACCTCTACAGCAATAATAAAAACCACTGCAGGCCATCTGGTGCTGGGGACGTTGTCCTCAGCAAGGTACATTGAAGCAGCATGAGGGTATGCATGGATTCACATGGTAATGCATGTTTTCCTGCCTGTCATGCACTGTGACTGCCAATGTAAATAAAAGTGCAACTCAGGCGAGGGGCCCCCAAGGGGCCTGGAAATGTGGGAACAGGGGGGGGTTGTATAAACAAAATGACAAAACAACATTTTAAATTGCAAGGGGGTTCGCAAAAGGCCTCCATATCACAAATAGAGACTAGGGATTATTGCAATATTTCAAAGGCTTTTCACGTCATGAGGAATCTTTAGATATTCCTTTAGAGTCAATTATATTTTTGGGCAAATTAACCTGAAATGTCTGAAATGCACATTATGGAAATATGCAGCTAGGGGCCACAATAGTTATTTGATATTATAAGGCAATATGCCACCCTCTCACAGAGATATTTCTAGAGGGCACATGGCCCTGAATGTTAATGGTACAATAGTAGAAAAAAAAAGCTCATAGTTATTGAGTCTGATAACACACTGCCAATCCAAATGGGATTATTTTATGAAGGTATGCCAGCCCTTTGGCGCAAAAATATTGAAAATCCTTATGCCTCGCACTTCCCTTTATGCTGCTAGTCTTGGTTCTGTGCTGTTTGATCTGTTCTCAGTTATGAGAACTTCACAATGAAGAAGAGTCTTGCTGCTGTATCTGTATGTCTTTTGTTAACATTCTAGTGGAATTTGTATTTATCTTGTTAATATAAATGTTCTTATCCATTATCTCATATGGCGAGATAACTGGCTGGTTAGCTAATATTTAATATAATTGGGTGAGTGCTGCAAGCAGTGCTCAACTATTGTTATTCTTAGGATTTATTCTACATGCAGACATGTAGTCCATGAGCATTGTCCCCAGATGCTCCATAATGACATGAATCTGAAATCCCTGTGAGTCACCATGGGGATAAAAGCCTCTGCTAATAGGAACAGGGCAATGGTTAAATGTCGTCCGTCCTTCAGAACCTGGCGGAGATCCAGACGTACGTGAACATCCTGCACCAAATCAACCAGACCGCCCCCCTGCTGCAGAACATGTCCATGGGCATCTCCGAGGTGAGGTCATCCTAGTGGTCACTCAAGTGTGTGCAGCTAGGTTTTGTGTGGACGTGGAACTGTGTGTCTGTTTATGTGCATGTGAACATTTGATTTTGTGTGCACTCAAACAACACAATAAACAGACAGACACACATACTGTCACAGGGTGCGTTTGTGCACGTGTGTGTGTGTGTGT
Organism: Trisopterus esmarkii; assembly: GCA_027123545.1. NCBI lineage: Eukaryota > Metazoa > Chordata > Actinopteri > Gadiformes > Gadidae > Trisopterus > Trisopterus esmarkii. The sequence continues at coordinate 9,498,843 of JAOPJL010000042.1, read as the reverse complement.
GTGTGTGTGTGTGTGTGTGTGTATGTGTGTGTGTGTGTGTGCGTGTGTGACTTTGTATGTCTTTGTGTGTGCGCTTCTGTGTATATATAGTGTGACCTGTATGTCCTTGCATGTGTGTGACTTTGTTTGTGTGTTTGTGTGTGTGTGTGTGTGTATTTATGCATGTATTTTTGTTTGCTTGGCGTTTGTCAGAGTGCGCCATTGCATGTTAGCTTTAAGTGATGGACACTGACAGCCAGAGAGCGACAGAGAGGGACACGATGACTCAGAGCCTGTCACACCACGTAATGAGGCGACTCGCTGCCGTGAGCCATGTTTGCCGACTCCTGTCAATTTGCACGACAATGCAGGGTGATGGTGTCCAGTTGTCTTTGCATTCTTCTCTCGAGGGTATCATTTACCACTCAGTGCATCATTAGCTCTGCTCATGTGCCCCTGTCAATCCGAATTCGCTCTACGGCGGCATGGTAATTGTGTTGTGTTTGCGTTTCTCTCACCAACACACCCTTAAGTACCTGGCCACTCGAAATTGACGAGGCACTTGTTCAGAAACAAACACCATGCATAATACTTTTGCCCTTGTCATGCCATGTAAGGCCCGCTATGCATTGGGGAACGGTTATACTTAGGGGCAGGTGGAGCGTAGTGTAGTGTAGGGTAATGTTGTAGGGTGGAGCGTAGTGTTGTAGGGTAATGTCGTAGGGTGGAGCGTACTGTTGTAGGGTAATGTCGTAGGGTGGAGCGTACTGTTGTAGGGTAATGTTGTAGGGTGGAGCGTAGTGTTGTAGGGTAATGTCGTAGGGTTGAGCGTAGTGTTGTAGGGTAATGTCGTAGGGTGGAGCGTAGTGTTGTTGGCTAATGGCTGCTCACATCCAAAGGGCGTCCCCAATGACTTTGTCTACTAAAAAATACTTAGTGACATGGATTAATTTTTCTCAACTTGCAAGTACACCCTAGGACTGCTGCAGATTGTTTATTTATATTCTATTCTATTTTTCTATTCTATTTTGTGATAAAAAAAATAGTTTTTTTATTTTTTACTTTATGTGGAGGATTCAAAACAGTACAATTATGGAGGTTAGAGACACATAATCACCCCATTCGCCCACCTACTGTATGTGTATGTGCATGTGTATGTGTTTTTGCGTGCATCCGTGCGTGCATGTGTGAGCTTGCGTGAGTGCGTGCATTTGTGCGCGTGTGTGCGACGCGTGTCTGCATGCTACATGAATGTGTGTGTTTGTCCTGGTGGTGTAAAGGACCATGAGAGGCTGCTGACCCAGAGGAGAGTCCCGGAGCTTCAGAACCAGCTGGAGGAGTACAAGAGCGCCATCTGCCAGCTGCAGATGCAGAAGCAACGCCTACAGACAGAGGTGGGTCATGTGAACATGACATGTTCACACGTGTGTCACCATGACAACAGCCACTGCCACGTAACACAGCCCACATATACGTGGATATAGACAACACACGCGTCCACGCGCAAAATCAAAGAGATGACATCCTTTAGATCAACAAACTTCTAGCCCTATAGGAACCAGCAATAACTAAAATAGCACAGCATTCAAATGTGATACACCAGAGTGAGGCAGCTTGACATTCAGGTATTGCACACAATCGAATGAAATCTCTGTATTTGATGATAGGACGATATAGATTTATGGTAGTCGCTTTCTCCCCTCCAGGTATTATCCAAAGACAAAGCTCTGCTGTCTGCTCAAATGTCACTCTTAGCTCTGCTCATGTTTTGTGCCATATATTTTATAACCGTCTCCATCAAATTAGTGTGATACAATTGTTTTACGGATATAAATGGTCACCCTCTGTTGATTCAATTAATATGAACATGTTTTATGGCACCGTTTGACATTCAATATGAATGGCCAATGAAATGTAGGCTCACTAACAGGATAGGCGGTAATTTCTCCTTCCCTTTGTTTTAAAAGTTAAGTTGACATTCAATGGGGGTAGGATAATCAAGTGGATAGCCTTTTTGACTTGTAGCTGAAAGTTTCTGGTTTTGAAATCCCAATCTCCAGAGCCTACCTGCAGGCATTCTTGGGCAATATACTTTATAACACTATACCTGCTCAGTAAGGGCATGTATCAAAAAAAAAACCATAATAATCCTAAACTTGTTGAATCTGTGAAATTATTACATTTCAGGTTGACAGGTCAATTCCTAGTTGCCAGTTAAATTGACAGTTAGGTTGACATTTGAGTTGACAGTTGACAGCTAATTTGACAGCTAAGTCACGTTGACTCTGCGAGTCGACAGCACGGCTCTCGTTGCAACGTCGGGCAGAGGCTCGTGTCACGCGCTGAGCGCGTTATCCCGCCATTTCACTCTTAAAAACACAATTTATTCATAATCTCTCCCCCTCTCTCTCTCTCCCCCTCTCTCTCTCTCTCTCTACCACTCCCTCTGCCCCAGACGGGGGTGCTGGAGCAGGCCATCAAGAGCACACAGGACGGCTACGACGACGAGATCCAGGCCTACAACGACCAGATCGAGGCGCTGCGCAAGACCATCGAGGAGGCGGAACGTTCTCTGGAGCGCTACACCAGCGAGTGCCGCCACCTGGCCATGTACCAGACGTCCCTGGAGAACGAGCTGGACCGCTACAAGAGGATCATCGAGAACGAAGACAACCGGTAAGGAGCGCCGCAGCTCGCGCTACAGGGGCCTTGAGGAGAAACACCTGCCAGCCGGCAATTAGAAAAGGTCATTAGGGAGCCATTGTTCAATTAGAGGATTCACCTCAAATGTATCAAGTCATATTTGATAATAGAGTCGTTTAGGCCATTTATTCAAGAACAAATAGCAACAACATTCGCTGCTTAATAATTCAGATCTGTAATATTTCGTTTTTTTGGATCATTGTAACATGAATAGTTTAGTTATCTTGGCTACTTATGGGGAAATCGTAACAGACCTGTTGTTAGAACAGAGGAAGACATCAGCCCCATGCTGCACTCCTTTAAACACTGGTCGCTTTGAACACAACTTCAAAGATGCCAGTACAGACCGGCATCTTTGAAGTACAGACTGTACAGACTGGCAAGTGCTCACACAACATGTCCTCGCTAACAACAAACAAATGGATTATTGGGTTGCTGAGAAACAAGCATTTGGATCAGCATCGTTTTTTTGCCGATACATCCTTGATTGCTTACATCCACCGTTTGAGCACAGCACTACAAACATGGCCGCACTCTGATTGTACCAATTAAAACGGACAGTACAATAAATGGATTTAGATGTTTGTTTCGCACCGTATCAACAAAGGAACAGTGTGTTTTTCACGAGGACTCATGCTTCAGTACAGAGGGATCTTTGTACTAAGGCATGAGGGATCTTTCAAAGAAAACAATTCATCATTTGAAAGTGGATGAAGAAGAACAGTGTGGATTTGTCCCCAGCCATCTGCGGTGGTGACAAGTGTGACTCCAAAGCAATGTGTGTTCATCCACGATCAGACGCACCGCAGGGGTTCCGGTTGATGGTTCATGGTTGGCTAGGGTGAAACCATCACAGGGATTCAACAACTTGACAGGCAACAGGGCTGTACTTCGTTAGAGCAAAGCACACAGCAATGAGGTCAGAATGAAAAAGATAACTGAGAAACATGCAGAAACACTGGTAAACATAATCAGTAATCAAGAGTAATCAAGGTGACCCACATTTGACAAACGAGACGCAGGGGGAACCAGCACGGGGATTAGGCCAAGATCGTGCTGAATAACTGTTACATGATGTGATTGTTAAGTGTGGGATAATGGTCCCCTTGCCGAGGTGTCAGTGATACACTGTAAACATATTTGATTAACAATGAGCATAATAATCTATAGGCAATATCCAGAAAATGCATATCCGGAAAACCAACACATGGTGGAAGACATGGTTGGCTAACGGAGGTCACAGGTGTATTTTAGGTCCGCCAACAGGTGGCAGTGCTGTACCGCAGTCACTTCCACATCAGGGTGTTCCCTCGCATTCAGTTCACGCTTTCCAATTTCAGTCTAAACATTCTTTCTCTTTTTTCTTTTTGTTGTTTTGTATAAATAATTCATATTACGGGTCTATATGAAACACGTCTACCCAGAGACCCCTTTCACCTGGCTCTTACCGTCGTTGTCTGGTCGAACCTCTGAACCTCTGATCCCTGCAGGTTGAACTCTGCGATAATTGGCACACCCATTACCCTGTTCACCACTAATTGTTGCAACACGCACCCGCCCGCCGCGCCCAGCCGTGGCAGAGGTAAGTTTACCAACACCGCCGGTCACGTGCTATCATCATCATCATCATCATCATCATCATCATCATCATCATCTCTATTCATTAAACATCCAAATCACCGGCTATTGTGTCCTCGGCCGGCTCGTTTTCATCAAGTTCTTAGAAATGCAGCCTCCACTCAAGGCAAAGTGTTCAGTGTCTCAGCCGATAGGGTAGGAAATGTACAAAATGTAGTCCCACGCATGTCCGTGCACAACATACTTGCATGCCACGCACAGGATTGATGATAGACGAGGTGACTCATTCTTTAAAACATAAAGTTTGTAGATATTCAATACCTAAATATATGATTTCCCATATACTGGGTAAATTGTGCTCCTCCTAGATGATACAAATTCCAATATCTTAGCTACTATGGGCCTGTACAGGTCGCTAACCAAACACATTTGGAATGCAATCTGCAATTGGAGGGTCAATTGTATGTCTATTATTATTAAGGCGTAGTAGACGTAGTTAACATCACCCATTAATATCAGCCAAATTCCCCCTATTTACTGATATGGCCCATACTTCCTCACAACACATTGAATTGTTTCAAGCTCGGAGTTGTGCACTCTGAGCTGCACTCCAGACGTGCACTCCAGGCGTCACCATGGGGGGGGGGGGGGGGGGGCCCCGCCCGCGGCCGGACCCACAGGAAAACGGGGGGGAGCCAGCCCGCCGCAAACAAGACGCACAGAACGGGCGCCAACACCACCCCCGGCCGGGCGCAAACAAACCGAGGGAGGACGCAACCCCCGCG
>JAOPJL010000042.1:9418803-9431761 GCA_027123545.1 Trisopterus esmarkii | reverse complement strand
GTGTGTGTGTGTGTGTGTGTGTGTGTGTGTGTGTGTGTGTGTGTGTGTGTGTGTGCTGAAAGTGCACACACACATACATACATACACACACATACACACGCACACATACACACACCCATCAAGGGTGTGTTTATGTGTCACCATTTCTAACTAGCTAGTTTAAAAAGTCCTCCTCCCCAACATTCCTGAAATCTGAACTGTGTCTTGAACACCACGTCCTAACCCCCTAACCCTCTCTCCTGGTCCTCCAGTGGGCACCACGCGGGAGCACCTGGGCCTGGCCATGGCGCTGAAGGTGCCCATCTTCATCGTGGTGACCAAGGTGGACCTGTGCACGCGGGCCACGGTGGAGCGCACCGTGCGGCAGCTGGAGCGTGTGCTGAAGCAGCCCGGCTGCAACAAGGTGCCCCTGGTGGTGGACGGCCCCGACGACGCCGTCACCGCCGCCCAGCAGTTCGCCCAGTCGCCCAAGTATGGAGACCGGTGTTATACAGCATTATAAAGTATACAGTATGGAGACTGGTGTTATACAGCATTATAAAGTATACAGTATGGAGACCGGGTCTACAGTATTATACAGTATAAAGTATGGAGACCATGTTATGAAGACAGTGTTATACACTATGAAGTACAGTATACAGTTTGAGGAGCGTGTTATGCACTATGAAGACTTAAGTATTATTCAGTATGGCTACATGCATTATACAGTAGGAAGACAGTATTATTCAGTATGGCCACATGCATTATACAGTATGGATACAGTATTATTCAGTATGGCTACATGCATTATACAGTAGGAAGACAGTATTATTCAGTATGGCTACATGCATTATACAGACAGTATTATTCAGTATGGCCACATGCATTATACAGTATGGAGACAGTATTCTACAGTCAACAGTACAAAGACACCCATTATACAGTTAAAATGCAATACTAGCACAGTATGAATGAACACATTTCACCAGACGGCAGTGTGTTGACATGCGTGTGGCTCTCCTCCCCAGCATCACTCCTATCTTCACCCTGTCCAGCGTGTCGGGGGAAAGCCTAGAACACCTCAAGGTCTTCTTCAACATCCTCCCTCCCCTCAGCAACAGCAAGGAGCAGGAAGAGCTCATGCAGCAGCTCACAGAGTTCCAGGTGCGACACACACACGCACACGCACAAATACACACAAACTACAATAAGATGGCATTTGATGAACCCCAAAATGTGAAATGATGGACTAAACATTAAGGGAAAGTACACCAGTTGATGTGCCTCGTGGAGTAACAATCTGAACTCCATACCGTCCCAGGTGGATGAGATCTACACGGTGCCCGAGGTGGGGACGGTGGTCGGGGGAACTCTCTACAGGTAAGAGCGCTGGAGGACTGCTCTCCCACCTTTCATCCACCACATGTTTATCTATATATTGCCCCTGTCCGCAACACTAGGGTTTGCTGTAAACCCTGGTCTCCTCTGTCCAACCCCCCCCCCCCCTCCTCCGTTTAGTGGTATCTGCCGTGAGGGGGAGCAGCTGGTGGTAGGGCCCACCGACTCGGGCCAGTTCCACAAGCTGACGGTGGAGAGCATCCAGAGGAACCGCTCTGGCTGTAGGGTGCTGCGGGCCGGCCAGGCGGCCACGCTGGCCCTGGGAGGCTTCGACCGCGCCTTACTGCGCAAGGTACGGCGCCGCTGGGATGGGGTGCTTTGGGTTGAGCTTCTATAGCTGGAGAGGGAGAGAGGCCGTTTGTTTGAGGGTCGGCCATCGTCTAGCTCCAGAGAGTGTCCCTGAGTGTGTCTCTCTTACTGACTTGAGAACCTGTCCGTCCGTCTGTTTGACTGACTGTCTTTCCATGTGTGTGGTGACTGTGGTCCTCCCCCCCCCCCAGGGCATGGTGATGGTCAGCCCAGAGATGGACCCCACCATCTGCTGGCAGTTTGAGGCCGAGATCGTGCTGCTGTTCCACGCCAAAACCTTCCACAAGGGCTTCCAGGTCACGGTGCACGTGGGCAACGTGAGGCAGACCGCCACCGTCGTGGCCGTGCATGGAAAGGTCAGCCCCTCCTCCTGGACGACCTGTCCACCCTAACTCCCCACCGGTCTCCCCACCCTGCAGCCGGCCTCTGCTAAGAATACCTGAGCTAGATATCGTAGCTAAACGGCAACAAATCAAATTATCATGTGGATTACTTTCCAAATCTATTAACTGCACAAAACCGCACTAGCTTTCCTGGCGTTTCCCCTCCTCTCCGTCTGAACCCAGTGTTTGTGCCTGCTCTCCCCGGGTCACAGGAGGAGCTGCGGACGGGCGAGAAGGCGGTGGTGCGCTTCAAGTTCATCAAGCACCCGGAGTACCTGAAGGTGGGGGCCAAGCTGCTGTTCCGCGAGGGCGTGACCAAGGGCATCGGCCACGTCACCAAGCTGCAGCCAGCCTCCCACTACCATCCATCCCCGCCCTCCCACAGCGAGGACGACGATGGCTAGGCACCCCCCCCTTTCCCCCACCGGCAGAGACCCTCCGCACTGAAGAACCACAACCATGCCGTCCTTCTGGAACCAGGTTCTTTGTTTGCAAGCTTGTCTCCCCGTGTCCTTATCTCGCTTTCTCCTCCGATGCAGAATCTCTCTCAGGCGATTTCTGCAAAACGGCAAACAGAAGACCTTTCACTTTGACTGTTCTTTGTTTGGGTTTGTCCCTCTTGCGTGTACCTTTTTCAAAGCCTTACGACCACCAAACTCCTCTCCCTCTGTCTTACACAAACATATTTTAAAGGTATAGATAACGTATTTGTTAAGGGTGTGACCGCTCCCTGACATTGTGTAGGAAGAGCGTGTCCCCTGCGAGGTACTCCAGAAAGAACTGCTACCAAAGCTCTGTAAATGTTACTCACACCTGGTTGAAATGTTTTACCGACTGAATCCACCAGCAGTCAACCCACAATGACGGGTGCAGTGCTGCCTTCAAAGTGCGAACACCCTTTTGCACTCTCAAACTAAAACGATGCACAGACCAGAACCACTTGCACTGAAACAATAGTGTTCCATACGGCACTGAGAGATCTGTTAATAGCTAACCTTTAACCTTTTTGGCACCTGCCTGTTTACAAACTAAAGGCCAGTGGTGCCGGACCTGTTCTCACGTTAAGCAGCTATAGTTTGGTGAGATGAGTGAGAGAGGAGCCACCACCATCACTGTTGTTATTGTTGATGTTGTTGTCATGACGCCAGGGTATCATCTTTCATCTCTCATCTATTTTACCAACACAGTGCCTATCTTGAAATGATTTTTTCTTTTGAAGCTATAATACCTTTTGGTTTAGTTCTCACTGAAGAGAAAAGTGTGTATGAAAAAACAATGTGTATTCTAACATTTGCACCATGAATGAAAAATGTTGATCAGGTGGTCCGACCAGACGTAGCTGTTTTGCAAGTTGGTTGACGGATCTTTCGTCAAAGTGAGTTTCATTGATTGGAAACAGCACTTTATGGGGAGGGTGTGAATCCCAGGACCGTACACTGGGGTTATGTTTCAACTTTCAGAGGCCGGCCACGTTTGTGTGGGCATTACCAATTTTGTCGGAATTACGTTTTGTGTGACTTACTGGTAACACCTAAAGCTACTGCCAATCTCAGAAGTGCATTAGTTACTCAGGAAAACGTAACTGGCTATGTACTGCATTCCACTCTTGCAAACTACAAAGATTTTAATTTGTTAGTTGGAAGGGTCTAAAGAAAAAATGAAAAAAAAGATGTTTCTCCCAAAGAGACGCAATAATTTGTCTTGTTTGAGTATGCGTTATCTATGTAGAGCCGTCCTTTGAAGTGGTTTCAACTGCGATGTTCAAAGGCGTTTTGTTTGACGAATGTCCCCCCCCCCCCCCGAAAGTTACTGAGGTGATGAAGTAGGATCTATTAGAGCACAGTGCCTAGTAATGGATCTACTGTTTGAGCCTTCTATTCAGCAACCTGCTGTTGAACCCCAAAAAGGTTTTATGGGAATAACTTGTTTCCGGTGCTACTCTTTGAAAAGGTCCTTGTTCGAAATCTAGCAATTAGGCAATTAGAGGAAAATACTTGTGTTTTGTTCTAGGCTTTTGTGAGCCATGCCAGCTGTCTTTAAATATTATTGCAAGTTTTTTGGTGATTGAATGAAGAGCGTTCGCTCTCGATTTCATTTATATATTAAGGGAGGGAATGGCAACAGCGAGTGCTAGGTGTTTGGTTGCATCTATGCTATGCAGTTTGTGTTCATCATTATGAGGAATGTGTATCAACCAAAAATACATGATCACCTGTTTGTAAAAGGAGTTAGAAAACCATATCAGGTGTTACATTTTTTGTTTCGGTATGGAAAATAATAGTAATTTTATAGATTTGTAGTGGGGTTTTAACTTTTACAAGTTTTATTAGAACACGTTTTTTCCCAGATACTTTTAAACCTTTACAAACACAGATTGTCACTCTTTTTGCAACCTCACGTTCACAGACTGATTGTAACGTTTTAATCATTTGGTTGAAGTATGATATAAGTTGATGTACAAATCCAGACTGTATATTGTGATGTACATAAATAAAAGTAATGTATTACTTGATTTTGTTTGGGAGGATCGACATATGTTAACTAGGTTTAATTGTTTCAACTCACAAATTGAATCTTCCTAACCTGTGAGTGTAGAAAGCATTTAAACAAAAACAAGCACGCTAATCCTGAAAAATTACTCAACTATCCTTAAGGCAACCAAAGTCATGGTTAGGTAAACATGTTTACAACACCTTGACAGCATGGAAACGTGTCCCAAGATAAAGACCAAAAAAATCAACATTGGTTCAAACCGGTTTTACTTTTAGCTGTTATGCATTAATACCAATATTGGCAGTTGATTACTATAATTGCTCAATGTAGTGCGTGTGGGACGTGGTGTGGGTCTTTGACAAGGCTTATCACCTAAAGCTGTACTGCTCTGCCCTTTCAGATTAGCTCTGGGCCTCCGCTAGATTTCCCTGACAACACCAAGTCATCTAAACTATTGAAAACTCACTAATGATTGTAAAAAATAAGTAGGTTATATTCCTTATGCTTGATGGTGTAAAATGCATCTAAACACAGGCATCAATCAAAAGGAAAAGGTAAGGTTAACAATATGTTGTTTTTGTTTGTACTCTTTTCTTTTATCCTTATTATAGACTCCAAACAAAAAAATATATACGTATCCAGAAAAGTTTAATATCCCAGTATAGTTGTCATACATAAAATATTTGTGCATTTAATTTTTAGCATTTAGACATTATTCAAGACAGGCCAAAAGTGTTAAACACTTTCAACAACTATTTTTCACTTTTGTTACAGCAATTATGAAAAGTCAAGGCATTCTTCATGGAAACCCATAGCCCCTATTGGCATGGAGGCGTGGCGCACAACAACACATCTTCAGTTCTTCTTAAAAAAAGAATCCAAGGGCCCCCCTTGGGGTCGGGGTCTTTTCGACTGGGGTCCAGACTGGCCTTTGGACTTCGACTTCCCCCGGGTCGCCTGGTTCGTTGCGGACGCTCCCGTTCTGACAGGCGGCGGAGAGGCAGCGGACAGAGACGAGCCTGCCGTGGCGGGGGGAGAGGTGAAGGACCTCTGGAGGTCCAGGGCAAAGTGGTAGTCGCTGTGCTCGGGCATATCCCAGGCCGGCACGCGTCGGCCACAGTGCTCGCAGGCCACCAGGTCCTCGACGTCCGGGCCGGCTCCAGGGTCCCCATGGGAAGGGAGCGGTACATCGTCCGCACCCGGCTCTGCGCTCGACTCTTGACACGCCGACGGCCGAGCGGGAGGTTGGGAGTTCTGCTCTGACTGAAGGGCTGAGGCGACCGCACCGACGGCCTCTATTGGTCCGGTTGCGACGCGTTGGCCCCCGTCGGCCTCGCTCGACGTGGCTGCCGCTTGCGACCGTCTCTCTAGGCTTTTCCTTTGAAAGAAAGACGAGATGCCACCGTCAGAGCTTTTTGACGGGGAGGTGTGAGCGGACGAAGGTGTGGTGGTGGTGGAGGTGGAGGAGGAGGTTGGCACTGGAGCCACCGTCACCGACTGATCACCTGAGAAAGCCACCGCACGAGAAGCGCCCGGTGGGAATTCAACCGCAGAACCTTCCTCGTGTTCATCTTGATCCTTCCCTTCTTCCTCTTCGGTCCTCTGCCTCTGTTTCTCAGCAGCTCTTTGGAACAGAGACTGGATCATGCCGGGTTTGCTGGGAGTACCGCCACCGCCGCCGCTCCTGATTCTCAGCCCGGAGGACTCGAGCCCCCCCTGGAAAACACTGGCAGGGAAAAGGGCCTGGGAGGAAGTGACATCACTGGACAGGAAGCCGGCTATCCCTCCTCCAGCTAAGGGGGTGTCGCTGAACTTGCTGGCGGAAATGTGAAGCAGGGTGAGAGCTGGACTCCTGGAAAGTAAAAACCCGTAAAGACGTTTCACTCACACAGCACATGTAATAGATTATATAGCGCTTTGGATAATCAAGCACGCTTTTTATCCAAAGCAATTCAACAGTGAATTTCCCAGGTCAGTGGTTCGGTTGGGGCGTCCTGCTCTTAGAATGCCTACAGGAACCTTTCAACTAGGAGCAAAACACCCTAGCCCCTATCCTGCCCACCACAATAAAATTATTCTACACAATGCGATCGTACACATTATAAAACACAAACACACTACTACACAATCGACTGTGCGACTCTGATCCAGCCTACCATGCTGCCTGGTGGTTCCCCGCTGCGTTGAGGCTCTTGATGATGGCGAAGCTGTCGCCGGATATCTTGGCGACGTCGTAGCGGACCAGCGCGCAGCAGCGGGAGAAGCTGCCGGGCTTTTTGTCCCCGAGCTGTCGGACGCCCACCGTCAACTGCCTGGCCACCCGCCCGTTCTGCCAGAACACAGCGAAACAGTAGATGATAACGGCCTGACTAAACACTGGACGTAGGTCATTAAGGAGCAGATAGGCATCATCCCTCTTGCGCAAGGATTCCTACAAGTAGACTGCAGACAACGGGGTTCAAATCCAAAACCACGGCACTTACTACTCAACAAATGTCCCACTCTGGTCTAAAGCCAGAGGAAAGCAGTTTGTTTACACCCACCATGTCTCGGTCCTTGGTCAATCTCTCCTCCAGCTCCAGGGCCAGCTGATGCAGCCAGTGTTTCACCTACACAGGGTTAAATCTGTCACTCATTTGTCCTAATTCATCGAAACAAAAACATGTTAAATTAAGTTCTGATGTCAAACCCTTGCCATGTTATTATTTTCACTACACATTAGAATAATGAATGAAAAATACATATTTTTCTAACCTGCTCAATCGTGCCTAGCGAAGACTTTCCAGCAAAGTTTTTGCTGCAGCCAATGGACTTTGGGAGCTGCCTGGGTTTCACGGGTTCAAAATCGACCCCCCGTGACAAGTCATAGAGCCACTGACTGCAGAGACAAAGACAACAATTGGTGTTCAACAAACAAAGACCATGTTGGGTGTCGGGACAGTGAGGTGTTACATGTCTATCATCTTTTGCTCAAAAAGTACTGTACATTTCCGGGTCTTACCCCGTTTTGTCTCCAAAGTGCTGTCCCAGCTGAGCCTTAGAGAACTGGGTGAGCTCTCCCATGTTCTCCACACCAAGGGTCTCTTTGATGGACACCCCCAGTTTCCCTCCCAGATTGCGACTGCATGGACAAAAACCCATAGCACATACCCCGTCAGTGGGCCATCGGCTCATTCACCACTGTGTTACCTGATTTGGCGATAGATATTGAATTAACTGTCATTAATCAATATTGCCACCTTAAATAGAGAAAATAGTTCAGATATAATTAAGTAAATGGCTGCAGTACAAATGCTACATTGTCCAGGATTAAGCATTCAAGTCGGTCTTGTTTCCCAACCCTAACTAGGTTGCTTAAGCCTTATACCGTAAGCTTATTTTACATACATCTGCTTTCAACCATGGATTTCAACTGTATACTCACATCTTACTTACAGGTAGAGAGCTGAACAGCTCTGCCACCGAGTCCATGGGCAGCACCGTTTGTCGGTTGGGCTTATTGAAAGCACAGGAAAGTTTGGCCAGAATCTGGAAAGGTGGGGTGGTACATTAAAAAACATGAATACAAAAATAACATGCAATTACCAGTAACGTTGTGTTCTGATTCGTATCCCCCTACTCCCCACTTTTTGATTGTCCCACACCTCACTTGTTAATCACTTCAGATAAAAATCTGCCATATGGCTACAAACTGTTTTTTTTTTTTATCTTAATTGAATCTTGAAAGTTTCAATAAACAGCACGGCCTCTCACCTTATTGTGTGAGACTCCTGCCGAGCAGCGGAAGCCGGTGTGCTGCTCCACGGCCGCCCTCATCTCCTCCACGATGGCGGCCCCGACCGCTAGCTGGAGCTCTGCAGAGCCGCGGCCCTCCGACGGGGCAGGGGGGACGCTCTCCAGCCACTGTTGTAGGCCCCTGGACCGCTGCTCCTCTGGGGACCACAAAAAGCCGGTAAGGACGGAGGCTGGGGACCAGGGGTTTAAATGACTTTTAAGCTAAATGACAATAATAGTGATAATAGTGAGCTAAATAGTATAGGACATATAGAGGCTACTAACAGTTAACAAATAATACAGGCAACCACTTAAAGCACAACATCTTGTGTAAGAGTAGCCTACAGTTTTTACAACTACTTTTTACACAGACTCAAATGTGGTCATTTAGCAGAGCAACCTAATAAACAGTTGTAATAATAAGTAACGTCTGCCGTGTTTACGTATTCCTAAAAGGGAGAGCCAATTAGTGTCCCATGTCTTACCTTTGTCCAGGGTCTCTGGAGACACTCCTTGCTCAGGGGAGGTCTGAGCAAGTGGGAACCCCTGGATGAAGGTAGTCCGCAGTAGGTCTGGATCCATCCGCTCGCCCGCCGTCATGTTCTTCAGCCGGAGTTGGACCGCATCAGTAAGATCCATGTACGCCTCGTCAATACTCGCTCTCTCGATGACGGCGAAGCGCGACATCACCTCGATCACCTCCACACTCGCCTCCCTGTAACTGAAACACGATTTGTGCTCGGTTGGTTAGTCGACCGACCGACCATGGGATTGAGCGATGATGATTTATGAACACGTTATAACAACACTCACTGTGTGAGATCGGCCTTGCCGTGGGCCTCCCGGACCCGTGCCACACGGAGGTCAGGGCACAGTTTCTTTGCATCGTCCGCCCACATGTTGCGAGTGACCCCGCGCGCCCTGGCCTCGTAACTCACCGCTATAATGCTGTACAAACACAGCCATTCAAAACCATGTTGACTCCATATGCACATGACCGTTTCCCATGTCGTTTCAAAGGGTATCTGAAAATCACTCCCTATCAAAATACAAACAATCATCTTCTTTAAAATGATGGCTAATCTATCACATCCTAGACCAAAAACCAACGGACAGTATCCCACTTAAACTAGTGTTTATTTGGTAAACCATTTGGTGTAATGACTCCATAACGAAAAAGAATTTCTGACAAACTGACTTTTTTGTTGTCTGTTTCTGGATTTGCCCTTGGAGATAATATTGATAACTTGATCGCCTCTATGGCTGCCCCGGGCTTGCTCTGCTGGTTCTGCTTGCTCTGATGGTTCGAATATATAGCGTTAGGCTTCTGTTATGGATTATTAGAAACGGCAGAGACTCACCCGCCTCCCTTCCACGTTTTGTATTGCGCTACCACACAGGGTGTATTCTTCAGAGCTGGGTTGATTCTCTGCTCCACCGCCACGTAGAAGCAATCCATGTCTACCAACGCCACCACCCTGTCTTTTCCATACTCCATCGATGTAAAATCCTCAGCATGTGTCAAGACTATGCATCAAGGGTTATCCGAAGATACAGAATTATATGTTAAAGACTGCCTAAAGTGCAACAGAATCCATCCTTCATCTTCAAAATTCGCGCAGTACACAGGCGCCTGAAAAAGACGTCATCAGAAATAGTCGAAAAAGCGCACTGGCCAATGGGTTCTTTCTTTTTGCGGGTACATGGAAACGTCACTGGTCGGGCCCACTACAGGATACGCCCACTACCCGATACGCCCACCACACAACACGCCCACTTCGCTGTGCCGTCTTACCGTCCAATGTCCTAAATTGATGATCACAAATAGTGTCCAGTTTGAAAAGTCCTGAAGTTTTCCTTAAAGACGTTGCAAATTATATTTAGGTAAAGATATTCATCTTTAGACATGGCTAATGGGTATTCTTGCAATACTCCCGTCCCGTTGACAAACGCCCTCACCATTCTAATCTAGGAATTTATAGACTAGATCCTGACTAGATATTTCTCATGGCTGTGATTGGGTAGCGAGCAAATAAAAGCCTAACATTAATGCAATTAACAATTGAATTATCTTAATGGTGTGACCATAGTAAATATTAGCAAATGCATTGTATAATACAATTTACTTAGAATTAGGAAGTTGCATTCTTGCAAAGAAAAATGGGGAAATAGTACATCATTAACCAATTTACCTGAAATATCAACATGAGGCACATTCTTCCAAAGTCACTCACCTCCCATCTACCCACCTTGTGCACATGGCTCCTTTTCTTGGTATCATTTTAACCCTCTGTGGATTTACAGGTCAGTCACATTCCTTGAGTTTTATCTAGCCATATTTGATCAATCTATTGAGAGACTATTTTAGGCCATGATGTTAGTTGTGATGACTCTTTGGCATCTCCATTGAGAAGGTTAGGCCTATTATGCCAAAAAAGTTGTGTCTGTTTGTAATCTATTTTAGAGGGTTTCATTGTCCCACACTGTATTTGAAATGATACATTTGTGAATTGTGAACAGGAACTCACGGCATCACTACGGTGTCGAGTGAAGTGTCCGTGGAAGTAGGAGCCACGGTTTCCATTCGATGTCTCTACGAACCGAGCCTTAAGAACAGTGTTAAGTACCTTTGTAAAGGATACTTTTTTTACTATTGTGATACAATAATCGCAACTAACTCCAAGAAAAGTTCTCCAGAAGGCCTGTACACAATCGCAGATAACCCGAACCAAGCGGTCTTCACCGTCACCATCAAAAGCTTAGAGGAGGGAATGCAAAGATACTGGTGTGCTGTGGAGATTAGTGGAGCCGTGGATAAGAGGACCTCTTTCCAACTATTAGTGTCCAAAGGTGAGTGTGTTTTGTTTTGAACACTTAGATGAAACAAATAGGATTTAAATTGTCTTTTGTAAGAAGGTAGGTAGGTAGGTAGGTAGGTAGGTAAGTAGGTATTGTACCAAACAATCAAACAGACCTATCCTGAACTCTAAAATTAATAAGTTATTTCCCTTTCAGGCAAGTCCAGTCTGTAAGAGCAACAGGAAGTAGCATTATAAGGAAAATAGTATATCAGTTGTCACTAAAAATACAAGGCAAACCAAACATAGGATGGTGCAAGCTATGTTTTTGTGGTGACTATGAAAGACATACAGGTGGAAAGCAGTGGTTGTACATATGTTTCAAAGGACAACTGATTATGCCAATACATCTTGCCGTTGCTGTAAGCACAGGGATAACGAATACTAGTATGTTTAAAAGTGTAGTGTCAAATTTATAAATAGTTTTTGCCAAGTTTTAACATTTACGCTTTTATACATTATATACTTACAACAACAGCAGGAACTCGATTGATGAAATTTAGTTACCTCAATATGTTGTGTTATTACCAAATTCTGTAGCAATCTCAACAACAGTCTCAACAAAAGATTTCTCCACTAAAAATATTACAGACAAGGAAGTTGAACATCTAAGGTCAGTTCCCTTTTGCTCTCATCATTGACCTCACCCAAATGTATCTGGCATCAGACAATATTTCATTTAAATGGGTAGAAATGTGTGTTGGTTGTAAAAACATAAATGCACATACAAATATGGTTCAAGTTTTGTTTGTGTCAAGAACACTTTTGTCAATACAGAGTCTAAAAATGTGTGCTTTTTCCCTCCAGTAAATCCATTGATCTGAAGAACCTGCTCCTGGTTTTGGTCAAGTGTCTTATTATCATATTAGTGCCCCTGTTGGTTTGGTGGACATTCTACAGTACGTTGAAAGAAGCCTTTCCTTTTCTTCAAAATAAAATGCAAATATGACTTATATATCTATATTTTTATGTTTATATTTTGTAAGCACATTTTATTGCTTGCTATAAGTTTTGTTTTGTTTTTAACTTTTTTTTTCTTTCAGGACATGCCAAAAGCAAACATACAGTAATGACAGTAAGATTAAGAGATACATTAAATTTTACTATCCATACCACCATTACAGGGTAAAATAAATCTAGACCCAAGATCTGACCCAATAGGGGCACATTTGCTTGCCATATGTGCAATGTGAAATGCTGTCTATTCATTGACATCGAAATAGGACAATGACAAAACATGATTATGACAAGAATACAGTATAAGTCTAATGATTACATGAATTCCACGTTAAATCCTCTTCTGGTGATTTATTTAATCAATGTATTCATTTATTCAGTCATGTCTTCTTTTATTAGTTCCTTCCTTTATTAACTTTTTTCCATTTTATTTTTTGCTCATTCATTCATTCAGCAAAACCTGGAGATGGATGACAATGTGACATAGTGTTCCCAAACCAAGACTACTGTAAGGTATTATAAATCATCCACGACATTCAATTGATTATACACTAGTGTGATTTTAACATGTCACCATTCTTTGCATTATAGTATAGTATGCTACTATTTATGTATTGTGCAGGCAATATAATTAAAGATGTGTCTTCCCTGTAAACTATCTAAAAGTTATTAATTAGACTAGTAATTATTAATCAATGTCTTTCACCTCCGCCCCCCTCCCCGTCCCCATCCCACACACACACACAAACACACACACACACACACACACACACACACACACACACACACACACACACACACACACAC
>JAOPJL010000042.1:9397145-9413171 GCA_027123545.1 Trisopterus esmarkii | reverse complement strand
TATTTATTTTCTGTATAAGTCCATGGTCTGTGTGTGTAAATTTGATTTGGAGTTTTGAGTCCATCTGATTTGTTGTATTAGAATATTTTTTATTTAAATCGAACTATATTTAAAATAGTCATCATTATTATTATCATTATCATTATTATTATTATTATTATTATTATTATTATTATTATTTTGTATTTACCCCTACTTTATTACTATGATCATGGACCTCAGTAATTTATAGTCATATTATTTAGCTGCCCCTATTTATCCTATTCTACAATATTGTTGCATACAAAAATAAATAAATACAACAAATATACAAAACGTAAAGACGTTATTAACTTTACCGAATTGTATATGTAATACACATCAGAATGTCAGTGTTGTTTTAATGTACACGACGCAAGTGATATTTCTATACAGGCACATAATCGGCTTGCCTGAGATTGGGTGTGACACACGTGGGTGTTACCTACCACAGGGTGTGACGTAGGCTCGGATGACGACTGATTGGTTAGGATTCCAGTGGCACGCTCCTTTGTCAAGTCATGTAAATTAGCTTCAGTAAGACTTCCTGTTAGAGGCTCTGGCGCAATCAGATATGGGATTCACGTTGTACAAAAATGAACATCAAATTATTTCCTAACACGTCCCAATTGCCGAGTCAAACATGTCATACTGAAATCGTGCATTTATTCATCACCTCGGGGAATCAAGCTATGACCAAACTATGGCATATGTTATGCTTTAAAAGTTGACCCCCAAAAAATTCGCCCTGCATATATTTCTGCTGCTGCCTTTCTAGGTTTGTAATTGACTTTATCCCGTCAGCTAACCCGATACAACCATAATGACAAACTTGGTTTTCCTCATAAATGATTGAACAATAATTTTCTCCTAAATATCTACAATAATATTCAGTTGCAATTTAGAAATTGGAAACCAGGGCTTTTACTTTGAATAAAGACAGCCTTCCACAAGGGAAGTGCGCATGTTCTAACTCAGGCAACTTGACTCGGCTCAGTCTCCTTCAGCTCGCCCTCCAACCCTGTGAAGTCTGCATTGGCCGTGCGGTGTGAGAAACATTGTATTTCCAAGTCACTTTAGTACCCTGCTATCACCAACGCTAACCGGTAAGAGACTCCTGTATTGGTCGGCGTGCGTTGACACATTAACATGACAGATCTACGGATAAATCGGGTTTATGTCCTGGAGTCCCGTCTTCGCCGGTGCGCTGCAGGCTAGTAAAAATAGCTCGGCTAGCTTTACTCAGCATGCTGCAAGTCTTACACATGCCGCTGTTTCCACAAGTCGTTCAACAACGTTGTCTAAATAAACTCTTGAACCACTACACGTTTATAATACAATGATGCACCCGCTGCTGTATACCTACCTTGTTCAAAAGCTTTTAAAAAACCTGGTCCTGGACCATTAGCTCCAACTCTATCGGTATTGTACCCTTAGCCTAACTATAGTCGACTCTCACGATATTGTAAGCTTATGACTATTAGAAGTCATCCATCAGGGCTTAATTTATATTATATCATTATTATAGCTCTTTGTGCTGGTTACGTCAGCCAACCAAAATGTAAATTGGTTTAATTTAGCAGCGGGACCTATGGGCAATGTCGACCAGTGCGTCAAAATGGTTTCTATCAGTTCACCTTGCCCACCTGCTCGCTTGACATTTAGCTACACTGCTGCCCTTAGGATAATGATTTGTTTATTGAAATTATGTGTCGCTAAGGACCAAGTCGTTAAACAAGTGTTGTTAATTTTTTTAGGGTTAACTATTGCCATGTTCCTTAACTTCCTTCCGACTCGGTGCACATTATTTCGATGGCGTCAACATGCACATTCATGTAAGGTCTTATAAACTGCGTCCTGACAGTTTGCCCAGTACTAACAAGTATGATTTGCAGCTGCCCATGTACTGGCGAAGTGCTAGACTTTCAACATTTTCCAGCCTATTCACCACCATCCTGATGTTTTAGGGATTCTGCAGTAGGACAACTAATGCTAGACTTGGAGCCTACAAGATGAAACCTAGAGTTTCTGAACATTAGTAGTAGGTTTACTACAGGAAATTAATATTTTATCCATTCTTTAAGGAAATGGTCCTAGGTGTATATCCTTTGATATGAGGATAATTATCACAGGGTGGCCAACTGCCGACTTCCCTGGTAGAACCAGATTCTCACTCTACTCTATCTAGCAAATATGATAGATTTGTATTGTTGGTATTATTATAATTATATTTTCTTTCTCCACAGCTAAAATGGCCGTGCCTCCCTGCTATGCTGATCTGGGCAAATCTGCCAAGGACATTTTCAACAAGGGCTATGGTATGGCATCTAAATAAATTACCTTGGTGACACAAGGTGGTTTAAGAGTTGGCTTTTAAATTAAATATTCCTGTTCTTTAGGATTTGGCCTGGTGAAACTGGATGTGAAGACCAAGTCCTCAAGTGGAGTGGTAAGCATGTTTGTTCTTTGTTATTTAATTGTTAATTTCATGAAGTTGATTCCTTGATGGGGTTCACAAAGTGGATTAAAACCCTTCATTTGGGTTCTTCTTCCATACACCAGGGGCGTGGCATGGTAGTGCTGTCTTCTAGCCTGCCGTTACATTCATACATTACCAACACCCACCCTCTCCCCTCGTGACACTTGTTTACACCTGACCGCTGACCCTTGCAGGAGTTCAAAACAGCCGGTTCCTCCAACACCGACACCAGCAAAGTGGCCGGCACCCTGGAAACCAAATACAAGAGGTCGGAGTACGGCCTGACCTTCACAGAGAAGTGGAACACTGACAACACACTAGGAACAGAAATCACCATTGAAGATCAGGTAACCAGCAACGCATATTCATGCAACTTATAGTAAACAAAAAGTTTGAACTGAACACATTAATTGGTGATTGACTAACTTGTCGATGGTTTTCTTCCAGATTGCCAAGGGACTGAAGTTGACCTTTGACACAACCTTCTCACCAAACACTGGGTAGGTCCATTGTCTGGTTAGAATAAGCAGTTTTTAACCTGAACACTGGTATAGGCAGCTTGGTAAAATGTCACCTTTGGGGTAGGACATTGACCTTGCATATACGGTTATGTTATATTGTGCCAGAGTTCAAAATGGCCTGCATCTGCACTGTGATTATCTTATTGGCTATGCTTTCTCTAATGTGCCGGATCCTCATTTTATTTAGTGCTGGTCAACCCACCAACTAAATTTAAGCTCTGTGGCATAGGGAGTCTGAAGAGAGGGGCTTCTTGTGAAGTACAGATGCATTATTCTATTCTAACTCCTTGCTTCCCTTTTCCTTAAAAGCAAGAAGAGCGGAAAGGTCAAGACCGCCTACAAGCGCGAGTTCGTCAACCTGGGCTGCGACGTGGACTTCGACTTCGCCGGACCCACCATCCATGGTGCCGCCGTCGTCGGCTACGAGGGCTGGCTCGCCGGGTACCAGATGACCTTTGACACCGCCAAGTCCAAGATGTCCCAGAACAACTTTGCTGTGGGCTACAAGACGGGAGACTTCCAGCTGCATACCAATGTGTAAGCATAGAAGACTCCTCTAACATGACTGTTTAGTGTTTTTGTGTAGGGTGTGATGTACACCTTCTGATATATTGTGAACCTACCTCCCAATATACTGTAATTTTTTTTTTAAATCTCCTCTCATCCCCATTTGTTTTCCAAAGCAATGATGGTGCAGAGTTTGGAGGCTCCATCTACCAGAAGGTGAGCGACACGCTGGAGACCTCAGTCAACCTGGCCTGGACCGCTGGCAGCAACAGCACGCGCTTTGGCATCGCCGCCAAATACCAGCTGGACAAGGATGCCACCCTTAGTGTAAGTCACTGCCGCTACTTCTGCCAAGCTCTGATTTGTATATTAGTATTGTAGTCCTGACTTGTGGTTGTGCATTTTTCTTTTTCCTCTCTCCAGGCTAAAGTGAACAATACCAGCCTTGTTGGTGTAGGCTACACCCAGACTCTTAGACCAGGTAAGTTGTAGGCCTCTTTTTTTAAACTTTTGATCAGCCTTTAAAATCAGGAAATAACTTTTTAATACGTCAACTGGGTTTTGCATCCATTCTTTTAAAGTGATATGCCACTTTATTTTTTTTATTTTTTGTATTTTTTGGGTTTATTTGAAACGGGGACCATGTACAACGTTCATTAATTACGTGGAGAAAAAAGATGGCTTGTACCAGATTGTAGCTAAATGCTCATTTCCATCCATGGTCCCACTTAAAAACCAATGCAATCGAAACGATATAGTTCCTTTTTTTTTTCTCACTAAATAGTTTTTTTTTATGTAGGTACATTCATTCAATGTATTGGTCTTTCTGTTCTGTATTCATAACCTAATGGCTTCGCTCTTTGACTGCAGGTGTCAAGCTCACCCTGTCGGCGCTGGTAGATGGCAAGAACATCAACGCTGGAGGCCACAAGCTGGGCCTGGGTCTGGAGCTGGAGGCCTAAAAAGCTCTTTTCAAACATGGGGAGACTAGGGAATATCAGAAGAATCTGGCCTTAAATGTATTTCCACCTCAAACCAGCAGGGGCATTTCTTGAAGGGATTGGTTGAAAAGGCTAGGACAATGAACGGTCATTAAAGAGTACCACTTTTCCAACAGGTGCTCCCCTTATTGGGAAAATTCACCTTTCTTTTGGGAGGCGGTGCTTTTTACTTTATAGTCGTATCCATTAAACTTTGCGCTGTTTGTGGCGAGTGTCGTCTTTTGACTTTTAAAATAATTTATCATGGTCAAAAAACTGCTTGTGATGTTTTTGTCCCCTGTGGCCCTCCTTGCCTTGCGCTAATCCCTCAAAACTTGTATCCTGGCGAGCCAATCAGCAGATGGTTTTGTAAGGCGAGTTTCAACGCAACCTGTCCTTTTGGTTTTGTCATTCTGACTGTCTGATATTCCCCCTCGTCATCTGAAAACTAACCTTTTTCGTACGCAAACCATATTAAGTACTCTAGGCTTGTTCCTCTTCCTTTTTATTTAAAATGCTGTTTTACCTTCCTTCATTATGCACTTGATGGTACACCTAACACTCAAGTTGTGTTCTGCTTGGTCCTGGCCAATGAGGGTTGGAGATTTGATTTCTCGTGAAGGCTATACTTGTGACCCTCCCTTGAATAGGGCAATTTTTGGGGGGTATAAACAAAAAATAATGTATCTGAAGTTTGAGGAAACCCTTTTAATAAACGTTGGCTGAAACAGGCAGGCTTTTTCTTCTGTTGATTCACTTTAGCAGGCACCCGGGCCCATACTTAAGGTTCACAGTGATGCCAAACTAGTTTGTTGTCCTGGTTAGGGGGTTGAAGTTGTGTGCACTTGGTCATGTGCCTTGAACTGGGCAGTAGAGACCACACCCACAGGAAATCTGGAAGGTCCTAATGTGTGTTACTTTTGAATAAAGTCTTTAAACTCCAGTTTTGTCTTAAGTGTACATGTATTTTTTTTTTTTACTTCAAACTTGTTAGGTACTGCAGAATTCACAAGCTTGTAAAGTGTGATCCTGGTAAATTTGAGGCAATTTGGTTGCAGCAGATCACCGCTCCAAATAATGACGTCTGACAACGATTGATGGGTGAGGATCATGAAATTGAGCTTGTTAGCCTTGAGATTTTATCCTGGTCTTGCAATTTCACGTTGTTCATCAAATATGTCAACTTGAATAGCTGGTTGCAGTATGAAAATGCATACCTTTGACTACATCTTTCCTACTTTGTTGGACATCCATGTTAATGATTAAGCGTTATGTAATTCGGGAGATTATTAAGCCATCAGTTGTGCCATCAGCATGTCATTTAAAATTAATACAATTGAATAGGCTCACATTGGGGTTAAGTAATAAGTAAAATCCTTGAATGGAAAACACAATACCTTCATGTAATTTTGAGTTTGTTTTATTGGTATTTTTTCAGGCAATGATGTAAAGCAGCCTACATCCAGCATTTGATTAATAGATTTACAGCATGCTGTCTACACATTCTTTTTCACAGTGTTGATGTATAGCATCAGGTTTCCAAAGGGCTATTGCAAAACATTCTAAGCATTTGACTCATGTTAACAGATGACATGGTCATGACGTTTAATTCTTATCTTGTCTTTGGTCACAACTGGTCTTTTGCCTCAATAATGTCCATTGGTTTAGTTTTCTTATCTTCAGCCTTCCCATCATCACCCCTATTCAAACTGGAGGTTAAAATATCTTGATTATTGCCTGAGGGTTTGGTCTTCATCTGAGGCGATTTAGTGGTTCAGCTTTCAGAAGGTTCTTCACTAGATTTGAGTGAGTCTTCAGGCTTGTGAGATGTTTCTGTTTTCTGGGCAGTGCTGCTTGTTATCCCCTGCTCTAATTCCTTGAGATCTACAGGCTTCACTACCTCAGACACCCCACTGGGTTGGCTTTCATATGGTTCTCCGCTAGACTTGAGGTCTTCAGGCTTGTGAGATGTTTCTGTTTTCTGGACTGTGTTGCTTGTTTCTTTACTAGATTTAGGAAGCTCTTGGTAAGTTTCTAGTTTTTGGGATTGCTCTACTTGTTTGACCCTGCTGTGATTCTTTTACATCTCAAGTTTTCTCCACCTTCACCTCAGACAAACCACTGGGTTGGCTTTCATTAGCTGATCCACTAGAACAGATTGGTACACCGGGCTTTTGAGAAGTTTCTGTCATGCAGATTGTGCTGCTTGGTATCTCCTGTTGTAAAGCTTTGACATCTTCAGTCTTCTCTACCTTTGCCTCAGACAATACACTGGATTGACTTTCAGAAGGTTCTGCACTAGCCTTGAGAGGTTCTTGAGAAGTTTCTGTTTTCTTGGGCGAGCTGCTTATTTTCTCCTGCTCTAATACTTCAAGATCAGCAGTTTTCGCCACCTTCACATCAGAAAAAACAATGGGTTGGCTTCCAGAGGGTTCACCACTAGACTTGGGAGGTTCTTTAGAAGTTTCAGTTTTCTGGACTGGGCTGCTTGTTTTCTCCTGCTCTGATTCTTTGAGGTATACAGTTTTCTCTTCCTCTGCATCAGATGTCTCCCTGGGTTGAATTTCAGACTGCACTTCAACAGACTTGACGGGGACTTCAGGCTCATGAGAAGTTTCTGTTTCTGTTTTCCAGACTGGGCTGCTTGATATCTCCTGTTGTAATTCTATGACATCTGCCGTTTTCTCCACCTTTGCCTCAAAGATGCCAATGGGTTGGTATTCAGAAGGTTCTCCACTAGACTTGAGAATATTTTGAGATGTTTCTGTTTTCTGGACTGTGCTCTTTTTTACTTGCTCCTGCTGTGATTCTTTGACACCTTCAGTTTTGTCTACCTTCACCTCGGACGATCCACTGGTTTGGATTTCCAAAGGTTTTCCACTAGGCTTGAGGCTGTCTTTAGGCTTTTGTGGTGCTTCAGTTTTTTGGACTGGGTGGCTTATTATCTCCTTTTGTAAATCTTTGAGATCTGCAGTTTTCTCCACCTCAGAAATATCATGGATTAGGCTTTCAGAAGGATCTCCATTAGACTTCAGGGGGACGTCAGGCACTTGAGATATTTCTGTTTCCGTTTTATGGACTGTGCTGCTAACGTCATCCAACTGCAATTCTTTGACATCTTCAGTTTTCTCCACCTTTGCCTCAAATGATACACTGGATTGACTTTCAGAAGGTTCCGCACTAGCCTTGAGAGTTTTTTGAGAAGTTTCTGTTTTCTTGAATGTGCTGCTTGTTTTATCCTGCTCTGATTCCTTAAGATCAACAGGCTTCTCTGCCTCAGACGCCCTACTGGCTTGGCTTTCAGAAGGTTCTCCACTAGATTTTAAGGGAACTTCAGGTTCTTGCAAAGTTTCTGTTTTCTGAACTTGGCTTCTTATCTCCTGCACTAATTCTTTGAGATCAGCAGTTTTCTCCACCTTCACATCAGAAACACCAATGAGTTGGCTTACAGAGGGTTCTCTGCTAGACTTGTGAGGTTCTTGAGACGCTTCAGTTTCCTGGACTGTGCTACCTGTTTTCTCATGCTCTGATTCTTTCAGATATATCGTTTTCTCTACCTCTACATCAGGTTGCATTTGAGAGGGTTCTCCACTAGACTTGGCAGGTTCTTCAGAAGTTTCAGTTTTCTGGACTGTGCTACTTGTTTTCTTCTGCTCCGATTCTTTGAGGAATACTGTTTTCTCTACCTCTACATCTGATGTCTCACTGGGTTGAATTTGTGATGGCTCCTTAACAGTCTTGACAGGGACTTCAGGATCATGAGAGGTTTCTGTTTCTGTTTTCCAGACTGGGCTGCTTGATATCTCCTGTTGTAATACTATGACATCTGCAGTTTTCTCCACCTTTGCCTCAAAGATGCCAATGGGTTGGTATTCAGAAGGTTCTCCACTAGACTTGAGAATATTTTGAGATGTTTCTGTTTTCTGGACTGTGCTCTTTGTTACTTGCTCCTTCTGTGATTCTTTGACACCTTCAGTTTTGTCTACCTTCACCTCGGACGATCCACTGGTTTGGATTTCAGAAGGTTTTCCACTAGGCTTGAGGCTGTCTTTAGGCTCTTGTGGTGTTTCAGTTGTTTGGACTGGGTGGCTTATTATCTCCTGTTGTAAATCTTTGAGTTCTGCAGTTTTCTTCACCTCAGAAATATCATGGATTAGGCTTTCAGAAGGATCTCCAATAGACTTCACGGGGACGTCAGGCACTTGAGATATTTCTGTTTCTGTTTTACGGACTTTGCTGCTAGCATCATCCAACTGTAATTCTTTGACATCTTCAGTTTTCTCCACCTTTGCCTCAAATGATACACTGAATTGACTTTCAGAAGGTTCTACACTAGCCTTGAGAGTTTTTTGAGAAGTTTCTGTTTTCTTGAACGTGCTGCTTATTTTATCCTGCTCTAATTCCTTAAGATCAACAGGCATCTCTGCCTCAGACGCCCTACTGGTTTGGCTTTCAGAAGGTTCTCCACTAGATTTTAAGGGGACTTCAGGCTCTTGCAAAGTTTCTTTTTTCTGAACGTGGCTTCTTATCTCCTGCTCTAATTCTTTGAGATCAGCAGTTTTCTCCACCTTCACATCAGAAACACCAATGGGTTGGCTTTCAGAGGGTTCTCCACTAGACTTGTGAGGTTCTTGAGACGCTTCAGTTTCCTGGACTGTGCTACCTGCTTTCTCATGCTCTGATTCTTTCAGATATATCGTTTTCTCTTCCTCTACATCGGATGTCTCACTGGGTTGAATTTCTGATGGCTCCTTTACAGACTTGACTGGGACTTCAGGCTCATGAGAAGTTTCTGTTTCTTTTTTCCATACTGGGCTGCTTGATATCTCCTGTTGTAATACTATAACATCTGCAGTTTTCTCCACCTTTGCCTCAAAGATACCAATGGGTTGGTATACAGATGATTCTCCACTAGGCTTGAGAGTTTCTTGAGATGTTTCTGTTTTCTGGACTGTGCTACTTGTTACTAGCTCCTGCTGTGATTCTTTGACACCTTCCGTTTTGTCCACCTTCACCTCAGACGATCCATTGGTTTGGCTTTCAGAAGGTTTTCCACTAGTTTCGAGGTAGTCTTTGGGTTCTTGTGGTGTTTCAGTTTTTTGGACTGGATAGCTTGTTGTCTCCCTTTGTAATTCTTTGAGATCTGCAGTTTTCTCTACCTCAGAAATATCATGGATTAGGCTTTCAGAAGGACCTTCACTAGACTTGAGAGGTTTTTCAGATGTTTTTGCCTCCTGAACTGGGCTGCTTGTTTTTGCTTGTTCTATTTGTTGGACATTTCCTGTTTTCGACACATCCGATGATCCACTAGTTTGGCTTTCAGAAGGTTCTCTGCTAGACATGGGAGGCTCTTGCAATGTTTCTGCTTTCTGGACTGGGCTACTTGTTATCGCCTCTTGTAATTCTTTAACATCTTCAGTCCTCTCCACCTTTGCCTCAGACGATACACTGGATTGACTTTCAGAAGGTTCTACACTAGCCATGAGAGGTTCTTGAGAAATATCTGTTTTCTTGCGCAAGCTGCTTGTTTTTTCCTGCTCTAATTCCTTGAGATCTCCAGGCTTCTTTGCCTCAGATGCCACACTGGTTTGGCTTTCAGAAGGTTCTCCAGTAGAGTTTACGGGGACTTCAGGCTCTTGAAAAGTTTCAGTTTTCTGAACTGGGCTTCTTATCTCCTGCTCTAATTCTTTGCGATCGGCAGTTTTCTCCATCTTCACATCAGAAACAACAATGGTTTGGATTTCAGAGGGTTCTCTACTAGACTTTTGAGGTTCTTGAGAAGTATCAGTTTTCTCCTGCTCTGATTCTTTGAGGTATACTGATTTCTCTACCTCAACATCAGATATTGCACTGTGTTGAATTTCTGATTGCTCTTCAACAGACTTGACAGGTGCTTCAGACTCAGTTTCAGTTTCTGTTTTCCAAACTGGGCTGCTTGATATCTCCTGTTTTAATACTTTGACATCTGCAGTTTTCTCCACCTTTGCCTCAAAGGTACCAATGGGTTGGTATTCAGAGGGTTCTCCACTAGACTTGAGAGTTTCTTGATATGTTTCTGTCTTCTGAACTGTGGTACTTGTTACTTGCTCCTTCTGTGATTCTTTGGGAGCTTCAGTTTTGTCCACCTTCGGCTCAGATGATCCACTGGTTTGGCTTTCAGAAGGTTCTCTACTATGCTTGAGGTGGTCTTTGGGTTCTTGTGGTGTTTCAATTTTTTGGACTGGCTGGCTTATTATCTCCTGTTGCAATTCTTTGACACCTGCAGTTTTTTCTACCGCCGAAATATCATGGACAAGGCTTTCAGAACGATCTCCATTAGACTGGAGAGGGACTTCAGGCTCTTGAGATATTTCTGTTTCTATTTTATGGACTGTGCTGCTCGCTTCATCCAACTGTAATTCTTTTAGCTCTGCAGTTTCCTCCACCTTTACCTCAGAAATAATACCACTGGGTTGCATTTCAGACAGTTCTCCACTAGACTTGAGTCGAACTTCAGGCTCTTGCGGTGTTTCTGTTATTTGCACTATGCTGCTTGGCATCTCCTGCTTTGATTCTTTGACATCTGCAGCTACTAGAGTCTTCTCCATTGGAACTTTTAATTTTAGTAGTTTCGTTTCTTCTTCTTCGTTATCTTCAGGCATTGTAATAAGTTCTACATTTTGATGATCTGAACCAATAATTTTGGGAGTTCTGTCTTTCTCTACACTCTGAATTCTAGGCTTCACTTTGTCTATTTCACTGTTTGCTATTGCTGCTGGTTCTGTGCCGCTAGCTTCCATTAATTTGCTCTTAGATGGGCTGGGATGGACATGGCCTGTGATATTTGGCAGGTTCTCTGGGTCTACTGCTATCTCAGAGGAAAGACCCAACTTAATGTCTGTTGTCAAATAAGTGTGTTTGTCGATGGCATAATCTGATAAAGAGAGACACTCATCTACAAGACCAGATGGTTTGTGATCTCCCTCATCCATGGTCACAACTGACCTGCTTTCCAATTCTGGGATTAATGAAAGAGCTTTCTCTGCTGGTTCTTCCTTCACTGCCTCAACAACCTCTGCCTCTGTATATTGTCTTACTATGTCTTCCTTTGCTTCCGCCGTATCCTCTAGGGTTTCTTTGGGTTGCAATAGTTCTACCTCCATAGTGTACTCTGTAATAGGATCGGATTGTGGTTTGACATCAGCAACTTTCTGTACTATTTCTACCTTTGAATCTTTGTCCTCATTCACTGCTACTGTATCTTCTAAGGGTTTTGTGGGTTTTAGCTCTTCCTCCTCAAACTTCATATCAGATTGTGGTTTTAATATAGCAACACTCTCTACTGGTTCTACCTTTACTGCCTCAACAATATCAGATACATCTTCATCTCTCACAAAATCTTTCTCTTCCTTTGTTGCTACTGTATTTTTTGTTAGGGCTTCTGTCATTTGTGACTGTTCACCCTTCGTGGCGACCTCTGACATGGTTTCTGATTCTGGTTTTAGTGAAGTAACTTTTCTTACTGGCTCTACCTCCAATGTCTGAACAATATCAGTTACCTCTTGATCTCTGATAAAAAATGTATCTTCATTTGCTTCTAATGTATTTTTCAGGGTTTCTGTGGTTTTTAACAGTTGATCCGCCATAGTGACTTCTGAGCTGGTGTCAGATTCTGGTTTAAAGGAAACAACTTTCTCTGTAGTTTCTACTTGTAATGTTTCAATACTTTCAGATAACCCTTGATCTGTTACTGAATCTTTGACTTCCTTCTCTTCTGTATGTTCTAGGGTTTTTAACAATTCAACCTGCTTAGTCCCCTTTGAGCTAGTATCTGGTTCTGAAGGAGCAACCTTCTTAATCTTCGCTTCCTCAACAACTGCTGATATCACTGGCTCTCTCATTGAATGTTTTTCTTCCTTTGCTGGTACTATATCTTCAAAGGTTTCTGTGGTTTGTAACAGTTCACCTTGCATAGTGACCTCTGACCTTGTATCATATCGTGGTTTTAATGGAGCACTTTTCTCTACTAGTTCTAACTTCCCTGTCTCAACAATGTCCGATACCTCTTGATCATTGATTACATCTTCATCTTCCTTTGCTTCTATTGTCTTTTCTAGGGTTTCTGTGTCTTTTAACAGTGGATCCACCATTGTTACCTCTGAGCTAGTATCGGATTCTGGTTTTAGGGAAACTTCTTTCTCCACTAGTTCTTCTTTCAATGTGTCAACAATATCAGATATCTGTTGGATATCTTCCTTCGATACTGCTGTGCTTTCTAAGGTGTCTGTGGGTTTTAACAGGTCTGCCTCCACAATGAGCTCTGACTTTGTATCAGATTCTGGTTTTAAAGAAGCCTCATCCTCCTCTCCGCCCTGCTCTATCCCATGATGCTGCTCACCGTGACGCTCCGGCACACCTTCCTCCGTTGGACTATCCTCCACACCCTCACCCTCCTCTTCTTCTTCATCCTTTCTCTTCCTCCCACTCTTGCTTTTGACATCTTTTTCCTCTTTGTGATCTCCTCGGCCCATCTCTTCCTCCTCTTCTTCCGAGCCCGTCTCCTCAAACTCGGACATCTCTATTTCCCTGGTGGTTTCGGTGATTATCTCCTCCACAAACTTGTACTGGGGCTTCTGGGTCCTCCTCTGCTCCCCCAGACAGGGCAGGGTGTAGACGGGGGACTGTCTGTAGATGTAGGGGGCGGGCAGGTGCTGCTGGGAGTCCGAGACGGCCGACAGACGACTCTCCTCGCCTTCCAGGAGTTTTCTGTCATGTAAAAGGAAGAAGAATTGTCTTAGTTAATGCGTCCGTTCACACTGTGATATTTGTCTTCATCATAGCTAAGTTATGCTAGGTATTTTAATTATAATATTTTAGTTCTGAGTTTGCCTCTGTCTTACCTGTAAGAGAGTATTTCCACATCCAGAGCCATTTTCACATTCAGAAGGTCGTGGTATTCTCTTAGGTGACTAGACATGTCGAATTTGATATTGATGAGCTCGTTTTCTAGCTCTTTGATAGTGTCCTGAAGAAATATAAATATAAATAGAAACATTTTTAATTGAAACATCCCATATATTTTGTTATTAATGACCAGTTGTGGAAACTGTATATTATTATTGTAAGGTTATCTGTTATTCATTTTGAGAACTATATTTAAATATATGGCTTTTTATGAGCATCTAGAATAGCATTTACACATGTTCTTTATTGATAATAAAAGATTTAGAATGATAAAATTAAAAGATTTAAATAAAAGTATCATCATTACTTTACAGAATATAATAGGTATATTTAACTTTAGGTTTATAAATGCCCTGAATATGTACTTTACCTGGTAGTGAATGATTTCCTCGTTGTGGCATTCTTCGATCTCATGTAGTTGCCTTTCCAGCGCTTCTCGTGTGCCTTTAACGCAGTCCAGCTCAACACTCTTGCTCTGCAGTCTCTTCCTGTACTCCTGGATCTCCAACTTGGACGCCTTCAGCGCCTCTCGCTTCGTTTCAGCCGCCTCGGTTAACTTTGAAACCTGGATGTGATAACTTTCCTCCGCCTTGTGGAGGTCGGACACGGCGTGGTCCTCCAGCTGTGCCCGGATATCCCGGAGTGCGGCGGTGAGTTCTGGGCACCCAAACTCGCTCGCTCTAACAGAGGCTCCTTCTTGCGCATCGTTGAGTTGTGCGATCAGCTGCGACACCTCAGAGTCGTGGTTCCTCTTCAACGTGTCGATTTCTTCAGAGATGGCCTCGGACTTCTTGTCGAGCTCAAGTTTGGCCCGATACGCGTCGTCGATGTCCCTTTTCAAGAGGACGATGTTGGTCTCGGCGTCGGCTCTGACGCTCACCTCGGTGTCGTATTTGTCCCTCAGGTCGATCAGATCCTGCTCTAGGGTCTGGTGCTCTACTTCAATCTGGTGCTTCTGGTGTGTGATGTCACGCAGCAGCTTTCGCAGGTCCTCCAGCTCGGGTCCGAATGTCTGCTGGAGAGACGCCGGGGTCTGCTCTTTCTGTCGGATGTCCTCGATCTCTCGTTCCAGCAGCTCATTCTGGTGCTCCAGGTGACGCACCTTCTCGATGAAACTCGCGAAACGGTCGTTCAGGCCGTGAAGCATCTCTTTCTCGTTCGTCCTCGTAGTCTTGGTTGGAAACGTAGCAGTGACATTGTCGTAGTCTCCCATCATGAGGGCATCGCTCTGCGACGCTGCAGTGGTGGTGGGCTTGTAGTGAACATACTCGGCTGGAGTTATTCGATCACGGAACCCCGGTTTTCGCTCCATCCTGTGGCTCGATACGGTGTATAAACTACAGGGTGTTTCTTTTGGGGCTTTTATACCTGCCACTATCCGCGAGGTGTGCACAATTGAACTGTCCATGGTGCTGAAAATGTATGGACTCAGCGATCTTAATATAGCCTGAAGTGAGAACGCGTTGCTTGGCCACTTCACACCAACAGTATTCATTTAGACGCATATAATATGACCTAAACGGATGCCAATACATTCATTTGTTTGTTAGTTTGTGTAATGTATGTTTATCTCGTGTGGCTTCAGGACATAGGCATAATAGAGTATATGCCTAATAGATAGGCCTACTGATCACTATTGAGTTCTTAAACAGTGACACAAAAAAACAGGATTTCTCTCACTATAATGCATAATATACAGCACGTTAAATGTGAGGCCTTTATCATGCATTTGTTGATGTGGTACACTATTGAATACCTTTATGTATCAAGCTTGGTTTTGGGCCAACTTGTTTTGCTTCCAACAGCAGTGTGCAAGGATTCCATTACAACACAAACGATTAATAGCACCTTGGAAAACACTATCAGAGCTTATGGATATTGGATTTTTCAGGGGCTTACTTTAATGGGCAGATTAAATAGCTTCATTTGATGGTGAATAACCTCCCCTTTGAGACTGACTGAACAATAACAAAGACCAGTTCATTCATTGTCTTCTCCTTTATTTTTTTTTACTGTGATACCAGAAAGAAATATATCTGAAAGAGCACTTAACACTTTAGCGTTTTCACATCTGTTCATTTTGTTAAGCATCAATGATATGCTATATTATCGAACAAATGTATGTAACTGGAATGCTTGAGTAGTTTGGACGAGTGGAGCTCAGCGCTTGAAGGCAAGGGTTAGGCCGTCCCCTATGGTGAGCATGCTCAGATCGACCCGCTCGTCCTTGTGCAGCTTCTTGTTCAGGGCATCCAGATTCTGGGAGACCAGGTCGTCAGCGGCAGGGTTCACCACCTGTCCGCTCCACAGCACCTTTACAGGAATCACACACTTTGTTACTACTGAGTGCAGTGATGTCAGACTGTAAATATTTGCCACCCCAAGTTCTTAGACTCACACCCACACAGTGTCAAATGTTAATGTATGGGTGCATCATGCATGCAAACAGTTGTTAGTGCTCGTGGCTATGAATCATAAGGCCTAAGGCCTGTTGGCATGTGCACGTGTGCGCGCACACACACACACACACACACACACACACACACACACACACACACACACACACACACACACACAC
>JAOPJL010000042.1:9151052-9161267 GCA_027123545.1 Trisopterus esmarkii | reverse complement strand
CCCCCCCCCCCCCCCCCCCCCCCCCCCCCCCCCCCCCCCCCCCCCCCCCCCCCCCCCCCCCGACATACAGATAGACATCTATCTGTGGTTCCACCCGAGCCGCTTCAAATGCCACTTTTCGCAATAGTGGGGCTTACAGAAAATGGGACCTCCTGTAGAGCTGGTAGCTCTGCACTGCCTGGCACTGTACTGGCATGGAGGCATGGATGGCTTGGATGTTCCCCATGCCAGTATGACGCCATTCTAACCTGGATAAAACTCACCGGGACTTTCCTCGGTCTCCTAGCTAGCTGAATGACTGAAGGGACGCCTCGGGCACACGAAAAACAGAAACTTCTCATGGCACTTCAAAAGACACTCCAAAACGTTGTTTAGAGGCATACGTATAGATATATAGTCAAGGACATAGACGTACACAAAAAGGAAGAAAGACCGCGGTAGTACATGTGTTCACGTACCATGAAGGGAGGGGGACTGCGGCGTTGATAATACTTTCCCGCCCGAGTGAGCTTCCAATCGAGGGGTATGTTGTTTAGCAATCGAGCGTAACGAGATGAGACATTGTGAGATGTTTGACTAGCGATTAATGGTCGCGCTGGATGGTTTAAATTACATTTCTTTTTTCTTAAAACACGATGTTTCGGTTACCTGTACATTGGTGAAAAAGTAAGAAAAACCTGTAAACATATCAGTTGTGATAGTTTTCTGTTCTTTTTTTACAATGTGTGGGTAATATGAAGGAACGCACATTGACAACAGCCGAAAACATGGAATGTGTACCCTGCAGTGAAAAGGTTTTTTCATTTACATAAGAACACAACAAAATTAAGGGTGTTCTCTGTCTTTTTAAGCATTGCTGAACTGGTACCAGCGGCCATCATTGTACTGGGAAAAGAGAAATTTAAACCTGGCATTTTAATAAACCGTCCCATGCTTTCGTTTCATTCTCCTTTCTACACCAAAGTCCTGTAAAAGGAAAGTTCAAATTGGGCTTTTTATACCTGTCGATTCTATGTAGTCGAGCCATTGCAATGATATCAAATATTCATTTTTACTTATTGTTTTAGGCTAGCAAGTTATGCTATGGACAAACCCAATTATACATACATTTTATTCACATGTTTGTTTGTTTTTCTTCTATTTCTCTAAAGAAATCTATTTGCTACAAAATGTGACGACGATGTAATTACAGTTCAAGAGTTCACTTCAGGACAATGTGTTTAAGTTGCACCACACCCAATAGACATTAAAGCTCAGATCGTTTAGTTAGAGAAAGAAATGCGGCCTATAAAATGGGTTAGACTTACACAACATAGTTATTATCACAACATTATGTTTTAACGTAATTTTTTTTTAAACCTCATTCTAAAAATGCTGCCTTTTATTTTCTTTTACAAGCTATGAAGTAAAATATCTTGGCTAAGGGATCGCCGTTGTCAAATGCTTACTTCCTCCCTGTCGTTTTTACTGCCCTTTTTGTTTTTCCGTGTGTTTATCCACTCACGCCCACGCACACAGAAGCTCACCAACCTCCCATGCTCTCCAGCCTGACTGTGACCTAATTTAGGTCAATTCCAGATTAATTTTTTCTGAATTCTTCAGATTTCCCTTCATATTCAGGATCGTTCCTGTTAATTTTAAGAAGACTCACTTGCAATATCCCCTTTCCCCTTCTTACTCTTGGGTAAGTCTTTTGATTTACCACATGTCTTAGTAAAACGTTCATTCGCAAGCATTCGTTCAAGCCGTTGGTGCTCCACACTGAGTGTGGACAGCTCACAATGGTTATCCATCTGCTGAAGCAAAAGATATTTAGCGCGATCACACCGTTGTGTTTCTACAAGCAGTAAGCAGACATGTTAGGCTGTTGGGTGAGGAACAGTGATCGTAATCTGGATTTTGTCAAAACTCAACTAAAAACCTGTAGTACTTACTTTGTTAGTTTTAGCATGTTACCAAGCAGATATTAATACCTTTTTTTAACACAATGCTCTGATGCGCCGTCGAAATGAATGATGCCGTTGGAATCATTCGTTATTTTTCTTTAGCGCTTCTTTTTTAAAACTATGTATAAAAATAAGTACAAAATGACTATGCTCATGGATACAAAATAATCATGTCTATACGTTCTTTTTATAAATCCATTTGTAGTGAAGGTTACAAGTTCAGTAGCTCCGAGCCGAGGCCCCCCCGTCATGCCTCCTTTGCCCCACCCCTTCACCGCGATCACAGTGGAAATATGGATCTGAAGAAGCCTTGCCATGTGCAACAAAGACACCAGCCTCTCATGCCACAACGGCAGTACGCGGAACACACACACAA
Source organism: Trisopterus esmarkii (assembly GCA_027123545.1). Taxonomy (NCBI): domain Eukaryota; kingdom Metazoa; phylum Chordata; class Actinopteri; order Gadiformes; family Gadidae; genus Trisopterus; species Trisopterus esmarkii. The sequence goes on along the minus strand of JAOPJL010000042.1, from coordinate 9,158,945 downwards.
CTCCAACTCCCAGGTCTCACTCGGAAGCCTACACCTTTTTTTTTTTATTCTTTTTTTTTTTTAACCCAACTATGATTGAGCTGTTCCTATGTTAAGGTCGTGAATGCAGCAGGTTTGGGTTTTAGTGGCGAATGACATCTGGGTTGGCAACAGAGAACATCCAAGCTCTTTATTGCCTCTGTGCCAACCCTATGCCAGGCAGTGACTCTGATCAGAGGAGGGCCCATTAAAAAGCCCACTTTTATGCAATATGTGGCATTTTTACGACTCGCCGTTCGGTTTTAAGAACAGGCAAAAACATTCATAAGATGTACAACTCTGCTGTTTTTTTCTGTTTTAACGCCCCCGATTCTGCTGTAGATGAAGGAGGTGATGGTGATGCCCTAACTGGGCCGAACAGCTGCTTCTGACCATAACATAGCTCAATCCTAGTTGGGAGTAGTCGTTTATTTTTTTGCGGTGCGGATTATGCGACACCTTGCGGTTGTGTTCTTGTTAGTCGATCTACGAGCGCATTTGGACGGGTTAAAGATTTGTTTCTTTTTGCCGTGGCTGCCACATTAGACCCTCGACCCAGCATGCGGTTCCCTCAAAGCCCCGCCTGCTCACACAGGCGCCACTAAGGGGAAAAGGTGAGACAGCACTAGCCAGCGAAGAAGGGAAAAACGTGATTTGTGACACACAGACACGCACGCACGCACACACACACGCACAGGCACACACCCCGCACATCAACACACAGATGGCATGTACAAATGCCGGAAACATTGCTGAACCCATGAAGGGACACAGCTAGGTAAGAGTATGTGCCGTGCCCTTCATGTATTTTAGTTCAAGTTGATCAACTGCACTTATCGCTTTTACAACAGCCGAGCTCTGGCACACGCCATGCGACACAGCGCTGGATGAGTCACAGCTAGCATGACGCTCCCAGGACAATAGGGGACGGTGGTGGGGAGGGAGACGAGGGGTTGATGATGGGGGGGGGGGGGTTGCGTTCTTCTTGCAGACCAACACATACCCAACAAACACTTTGCATTAAATTCCATGATTTTCAGAGTACGATTTTGTTTTTGATTGCTCAGTGGGGCCGGAAGGACGCTAAGCAGGTGACGTAGCATGGCGTCCAGCGAGCACAACAACAGCAGTGCCACCACCTCCAAACCAACACCATCACCACCGCCCACCAACGCCAACAAACAAGGGCATGTTTGGGATGCCTCGTCATCCATCCAAGCCAATCAATTCTTGCCTGGACACTTTGCTGTTGATGTTATTTCCAGAGTTGGAGGAGTTGGCGGGGAGGGCAAAGGGAGGTGGGGGGGGTGGTGGTGGTGGTGGTGGTGGTGGTGGTGGTGGTGGTGGTAGTTGGGGTTGGCGGTCTGGTCAGATAAATTTTCTTTTTTTTTTGCTGTGCAACTGGAAACAAAGGCAGACATAAGAGAGACGCGAGACACCGAGAAACCCCTCCGTTTGAAGGAGACTCGTTCTGGGGTGGTGTCAGGGGGTGGTGGAGTATCTTTGGGTGATGGTATGAGCAACCTACTGCCGCAGCCCCAACTCCTCCTCCTCCTCCTCCTCCGAAGAGCGGGGGGTCCGGCAACAAAGGAGGTGAACTATTGCAAAGAATTTCAGGAAGTACTCTTTTTTTTTTGTTGTTTCTGATTCTTTTTCTTCTCTCTCTTTCTCTCTCTCTCTCTCTCTCTCTCTCTCTCTCTTTCTCTATCTCTCTCTCTATCTTTCAAAATAATTCCAAAAAAAGTGCTAGGGGGGGGAGGGGCTGTACAATCCTTCTTTTTGATTGTCGATATGTACATGTCTATGAACACATTAATAAATAAAAACAAATGTCCGAGAGCGTGAAAAGTTACATTAAAGGTAATACACATAGAAGGTCCCTTCGAGGTGTGTGTGTTCCTGTTATCCATCGCAAACATCATCATCATCATCATCATCATCATCGTCGTCGTCACTGTCACCTTCGTCCTATCATTCCTTCATTCGTCAGTTTGTCTCCTGCAATCTCGAAAAAAAGATTCTCTGGATTTTTTTTCTCCCCAAGTCTTCAAAGAACCTGGTGTGCTTCAGCATTCGTCTTCAACTTCTCTGATTGGTGGAATCAGACTACTAGTGGATTTGTATTGGTTGACTTGGTTAGCCATGTGGGTGTTCATGGGCTTGATCTGAATGTTCCGTTGGTAGGCGTTCTCTGGTTCATCTGTAAACCATTTCTTTTCTGCGGAGGACAAGGCAGCACATGAAGGAAGGAGGAAAAAGAAGAAAAACAAGAGTTAGCGTAGCTTGAGTTAGATGTATCTGCTTGATGTGAGCTGTGGTGCTTGACACCTGGTCCTCTGGGATACTCATAACTGTTCTGCACCCGAGGTTTGGTTTAAATGTCAGTACTATATCATGTAGGGTAAGATGTTATGTAATGTAAATGTGTTAAAAAAAAACACATTTCTTTTGACTATCGACATTGTTGATCTGACGGATCTTTGCCCAGTAGAAGTTCTGTATAGTAGCCTACAATATTTTCAATGACAATTTTGAACGCAGAGTCTTGTGGTACTAGTGTAGTAGTAGAAGTGTATCCTAAAAACATAATATTTCAGGTTCAAAACCCAAGAACATATAGCATTGATTTTCGTTGATGTACTGTATTCACATAAAGGGGAATTTGTATTAATTTATGCTATTTTAGTACATCAAAAATAGCAACTTAAGTACTCACTGAATTTACCATTTATGTGGTTGAGTATTTTAAATAATATACAATTACGTTTTTGCTAATATTAAAGAAAGAATTGGGAAATTACAATTACAATTCCTGGCCTTTTCTGCGAACCACAACTTCATTATAAGAATGGCGATATAGCAGTAAAATCAATGGTATTTGTCGTTGATAAACACACACACACACACACACACACACACACACACAATTTATCAAGTCGTAACATAAGCAAAGTTCTGCCAAGTGCTTGGCTGCTTCACTTTGTCTGTGGCCAAAAGCAAATGCAAAGTGCAGGGCACCGTTCCACTTTTCTGGTATTAGTTAACTAGTTCTCAGCAGCTGGTAGGAATTACTAATGCTCCCCCACATGCCCTACCCTTTCGGGGTGATATCTAGTTCTAACGTGTAATAAAGTGTGGAGGGTTAGTCTGTGAATCTGAATGTGCATGTGATTGTGTATGCATGTGTGTGTGTGCGTGTGGGTTAGTGTGTGTGTGCGTGTGCGTGTATGTGCGTACACATCTGTGTGTGCGGATGTGTGTGCGAGTCTGAGTGAATGTGTATGCATGCATGTGGGTGTATGAGTACCCACTGCGCCCGTGTGTGTGCAGGTATTACCAAAACTGAATTTGTAAATGAACTACGCATGCATGCGTGTGTGCGTGCATGAATGTGTATGTATGCATGTCCGTATGTGTGTGTGTGTGTGTTTATGCGGGGGTGGGTGCATAAGTGTGTAGGTGTGCATGTCCCGGTGTATGTGTGCATGTCCCTGTGTGTGTGTGTGTGTGTGTGTGTGTGTCTGTGCACGCTCGCTCGCATGTGCGTGTGTGTGTGTGTGGCATGTGTGTGTGCAGGGCATGCAGACTTGCGCGCGGGGCAGCTCATTTGTGTGTATGGCGTGTGTCAGCAGGCTGAAGGCCGCGGGGGGGACACACTCCACCAGGGCCATTTGATGTGTGGAGCCCTGCCCCCAGGTGAGGCGAGGGAGTCTGCCATGCCGCCGTCTGGCAGCCGATACGCTCGGCTGGCCTCAAACCGGCATATCAGGCGCACAGAAATGACATGCAGTGTACCTCTCAGACTCCTATCCCCCGTCTTTCATTTACACTTTCAATTCGCCACGCCTCCCTCTCCCCACTTTCCCACCAGCGAGGGGAGAGATGGTTTTGGGTGTTTGACGCTCTTTTAAAGTTCTGGCGATTTCTGCGAAGCCGAACTTTGGCCGTGCCCCAGCGACGCCTGTGACGGTACACCCCCCCCCCCCCCCCCGGGGGCGGTGTGTCTGAGTGGGAAACGCGTGACCGCTTGCACACCGTTGCGTGCGTATGTGAGGTCGGTGGTTGTGACGTGGGGATGGTTTTGGAAGTGTATTTTTTTTTTTTTCATCCCGGTGGTTTTTCGATAAGAGTGATAAAGACCCTGTAGCGCTGATCTTGTGAGACATGAGGACATCAAATACAGTGGGTCATGTCATCTGATAGCATACAATAGGAAAACAAATACTGTGCCAGTGATTTTTGCATAGCATACATTAACAGGGAAGGATATGTGCAAACACACGGACCTGTCACACAATGCAAACCATCTCCAGTGGAAAGAACTTATAGTTAAAAAATGGGTGAAAAAAAAAATGAAAGAAATAATTTAAGAGTATTCATCAAAAAAGAGAGAGGGTCTTGGGGAGGAGGGTGAAATCGCAGTCAATTTCATCCAGAAAACTGAACGATTAATGAAATATAAAAAAAGCACAAACAAAGTGTGGTCAACCACATGCAGAGTGGAGATGGTCGTGGGCATGGCCAATAACAACAGCACACACTTTTGCTTTTTCTTTTTTGCTGATAAAAAAGCAAAATGAAAAAAAAAAAAAAATGAGGCGTGGTTTAACAGTGCATCTTAAACAACAAAATAAATCATAAATCAACCAAAACAAAAAATAAATCCCTCCCGTCATAACGATCTCCGCGGGGGACACGGTTATGAGGCGGGAGCTCTTGGCAGTGGTTGCTAAGTCATGCGGAATGGTTAACTTTGGCGTACCTTGGCCCATTCTACTCATCCTTGTTGCACTTCAGAGGGAGAGGTAAGTAATCTAACGTGAGTAAGTTGTATTAAGTCTTTACAAGGCATAATACACACGGGCGCATGCTGTAGGTCATAGCCCTACATCCTGTGTGTGACCTTATGCCTTTCCACAAACAAAGTATTACCAAATATATATCTATATTGTTGTTGTTTTTTAAAGGTGGTACAGCTGTAACATATTTGCATGCTTTTAAAATAGTATTGTGTTGATATCTTATTTTATCTTAATATCTTAAAAATATATAAAATAAGAGTTAAATTCTAAATTATTATTTACGCTGACTGGTCATTAAGTGAGAAGCATGTTGCATGCGTATTTCACCAAAATGATCTATTTTTTTATCAAAATGATATATCTTTAATTTCAGGATATGGAGTTGATAATTAATCAATCACCTGAACACAGAGTACTATCAACATGCACATGCATTGAAGCAGAACATATGCACTGGGAACGACATAACACCACTAAATAATGGGGGGGATGGTGTTGGAACTACACCAGTGTCTCATAATGTAAGACGCGTGGTAAACAGGGCATCCTAACAAACGTAAGCAATGTCTGCTCGCGTACACATGACATCTTGATTATACAACTAATACTACACAAGTGACGACACAGCGCATCCATGATCAAGTACCTGATAGCTATCGTGTTCTTGATCATGATTTGCTACATGATTTGATAAACAAATATCAAAGCACAATACTTACAATGAACAGTGATTTGCTACTTTAATACTATTGGAGCAGAACTTAAAATATCTAACTATTGGGCCTCACACAACAGAGAGCGTCTATTTATCAAGTGTGTTTCTAGGGTATGTGAATAGAGAGAGCAAATTAAACCGTATTTCAATTCAACCGTTTTAATGGCTGTATAAGAGCTATCTAGTAACAGGGTGTGGAAAGATGGGCTTTGGTTTAACTTAAGTATTATAGAGGGCGTTAGGTCTTTAAGAGCGAGTTAACAAGTGTTATAAGACTATAAATGTGCCTCCTCACTCAGGCAGTTTATTGATCCCGAAATGCCTGTTTAAATGGTTGCTGTGATGCAAGAATGAGGACCACATGCAAATGATTATGGCAAAAAAACAACCCACAAACATGACAAGGTCACTGAGCACAGATCACACATGAAAAACACACGCACAGTACCACATGTCAACACGTCGTTCTATGCATCCTTCTGACAAACACACACACACACACACACACACACACACACACACACGCACTCACGAGACAAACACATGCATACGCAACTGACACAAGCCAAATCAAACTGAGAGAGAGAACCGTCAGTCTGATCGCGTACACATGACATCTTGATAAAAATTTATACTAAGTAATGCTATTAGTGCTTACAATGCTAGGTAACATACTTAACAATAGCATTCAGTCACAAGTAATTTAAACGCCTTTAGTTAATGATGAACTTATCATCAACAAAACAGAAGTATACATTTTATGTGCTACGGATAGATCAGCCAACCAGCCTACGCAGTGGAAAACTGGTAGGCTGATTTATCCATCATACGTCTGGGTTGACACTCCCAGTTGTGATGTCACTAGAGGATAGATTCGGACATTGCTTTTAATGGCTAATCAACATTACTGTCTGGCACTTTGACATAGCACTTATGTATATCAATGCTTTTTTAATCATTCACTAAAGGCTAAGAAATGAAAGTTATTTCAAATGATCAGTTCATCATTAACTAAAGGCTTATATATGACCTATGACTGAACGTTATCAAGTGTTATACATAAGTGTTGCCTAACGCTACCAATGCTAACAAGGCTCACACCACAAATAGAAAATGTTCACGCACTTCTGTTTGTCGCGGGCCTCCCGACTCTTGCTGCTGCGGTTCTGTCGACTGCTGGGGTTGGGGATGGAGTGGACGGAAGAGCTCTTTTTGCTGGAAGAATGGGAGGAATGGGAGGAGTGGGAGAGGCTGGCCCGAGACTGGCCCGCATTGTGGTCGAACTGCATGAGGCAGAAGATCAGGTCGGTGGGCACCAGCTCAAAGTCGTACGGCGGGTTCGTGATCACGTACCTGGGGGACACAAAGCGGTCAGGGACTTGAGTCAGACGCTCAACACGTTGATGATACAGCTAGCGGCTGCTTTCGTTATGCTATTCACTGTCCAAAGTGATTTACTGTGTAGCCTTGATGTAATTAAGAAATAGGTAGGGGTGAGGCATTGTGCTCAATTGTAGGTCAATTGCGTGAATTGGGAATCGAACCCAGTACCTTTTGGCTTTGTGTCAAATACAACAAACACTACACTATCCATTTCTCGATTAATTTATCCGAAAGTATGTTGTTGTTTTTTTCATGGTTAACTGCTAAATAAGTTGTATAGTGACTTAATTGTAGCATAGGTGCCTTATAAATGAAGGTTAAAAAAATGTCAAGCCTGGAAGATGGATGTTAATCTAGTGCACACGGGGACACTGTACCGTTTCGTGCACCCGCTCGGTGAAGTCATATGAGCGTCCCTTAGTCTGTAGATCCCAAAGCACAGCATGTTGTACGTCTTCAACGCTTTACAGAACAGGTCACCGTAGCAACCGCCATCCTGGTGAAGACAAACAGAACAACAACAAGATAGCATCAGTGGCAGAAGGGTTAGCTTGATGGGGGGGGGCACCGTCGTTGGACCATTGAAATGCTAATATCCAAATGCTAACATTTAGAACATGCACGATTCAAATTTCGATTCACTTGCACGATTCAAAAGTCAAATGTGTGCAACACGACAACAGGAACCAAACCCGCTACTGTTACTCTTACCGAAACAATAACCTCATGAGAAAAGCAATCATTCACAATTCATAAGTTGTTGGAATAGAGTCGGAGCACAATGATTCAGATCAGAACCAAATCAAACTTAACAGCACCAACGAACTGATGGAAGAAACATATCCTTGAAATACAACCAGGAATGCTTATAACTAACCCTAACCCGTCTCATAGCATCTTCAGAACTGTTATCTAATATTTGATAACAATGAGATCTAATTAGAGACCAGTGGAGGCGTCCAGACACACAGGGGG
>JAOPJL010000042.1:8941353-8953657 GCA_027123545.1 Trisopterus esmarkii | reverse complement strand
GTGTGTGTGTGTGTGTGTGTGTGTGTGTGTGTGTGTGTGTGTGTGTGTGTGTGTGTGTGTGTGTGTGTACCTGCTCTGAGGTGGGGTTTGCTGCGAGCACACAGGATAGCGTTGAACTTCGACTCGTCGGTTCCCACCATGTTCTCTCCAGCTGCGTACAGAGCCTTGAATATAGAAACGACAACGTCATGCACGCTGAGAAGACATTATGGTATGGCGATGCAGTGCGACTGGACAGGATATAATAGTATGACAACTGGGTTGATCACTGGTTCACTGGCGGTTCTGTTAATTAAGTAATTGTATAACAGACGGATACATAACAGAAGATGGTACCTGAGCATCTTGTTTGGCTAAGGACACGTCCACATTCGGTCGTTCATCCCGGTTACCCTGACAACGGAAGAAGAAATTCACACATGACCAATTTCATGTCGTCCAAGAGTTGAGCTACAGGTCAGATGTTATGCTTGAACTATGCTATGACTAAAGCACCTGTGGCCTTCATATGGTGTGGTATCGGCATGATCTGAGGTGCTGTCATTTTGTGATGACACACATTCATCATATTGTTATCATTTAGTAATTTCGAAGAACCACAGCAACATTGACATTTTGGATACAAATTATAATGCCATTAGAGGTTTAGAGGTTAGGCAACTTTGTCAAGGATACCTACAAGTAGGCTGAGGACATTGAACCCATGACTGTACACCCTAGCCACACGATCCTCAAACTTTTGCCCAATTTGTCCGATGGGACATACAGGTCTCCTCCATACTTTTCCATATTGCTTATATAATCATGGCAATAATATAACGTGTCACAATAGGCTTGTACCTGGGCCAATGAGATGAGGAGCCGGCGGAAGTGGCCCGAGGTGTCTCCCTGGATGGCGTCCTCCAAAGTCTTCTTGTACTCTGGAGCAAAACACGAAACATCACACTCAAATAGAGCCTTCTGGCTGATGAAAGCTTTAAATCTCCTCAGCGTGAAAGTTTGATCTGTTAGAACATCTCTAGAGGATATTCAAATTAGTTTAGTTTTACACTTGATTGTACTCAAAGATATGCTTCCTATTTTTATCTTATCTATTTATGATTAATTCATTTTAATTCAAGAAACTTCAAAGTTAATTTTATTATGTTATTCATCCGCAATTACTATGTCTTATTTAAACTCTTATAATTTTATTTCTACCCTTTGATTTTAAAGCGCTTGAAGATACATAGGATTAATGGCTGCTGTATAAATAAAGTTTTACTTACATACATACATTACTTGCATTCTTACTTACAAAACAAGAACAAGGCAAGGACAACTGAGGTTGACACAGCCCTCGCTGGTCGTAGTCAGACTCACCTTGTTTATAAAGCCTGGTAATCTCCTTGATCTCTGCGTTGGAGCGTGAAGACAAGATTTCTATCAGGCAGGCCTCGTCCGTTCCAGCCCCCTGTTAGCAATTATGTTTTCAGTTATTTATTCATTTGATGCCTTTTAGGATATTCAAGGTCGCCTTACAGTGCGAAACAAAATAAACATCAGATAAAAATGGAAGAATGGATTGGACTTGTCATGGAGACACTAGAAACACGGACCAACAGGCATGGAAGGGGAAACAGAGGAGGACCTGCAAATGGTTTACAATTGCAGATACAGTTCCTGTGAATTAGGATACATGTGACTAAGGTAAGCAGGTAGGTACGTTGCTCAAGGATGCTTAGAGGTAGAATGTGGACATTGGGAACCAAACCTTTCTTCAAACCCAGATCCTTTCCATCCTACAGACCGCCCGACCACTACACAAGCGTGCCCTCTTTCTGTCTTTCTTTGGTGATGTGCAATACAGCTAAATAGCTGTGATCAAGAGGTATATGGAGTATTGCTAGCGCTCACCTTGATAGCGGTGTACAGCTCATAGGCATCTAACTGAGAGGGGCTCTTCAGCATCAACATGACCAACTTCCTGAAGTCCCCAGACAGCTCTGAATGCAAGTCCTTAATCAAGTCCTGAGTGTGGAAGGAGTTAGATGTTAGAAGTACATTTAGCAGTGGCTATATCCTCCAAGCATAAATATGTAACTTATTAACACAATGTGCATCTTTGAGTAATCCTTCATCCTTTATGGACATTAGCGTAAAGTTGAATCAGGAGAAAGGAAAAATCTATATTTACTTTCTGCATATGCATTTAAATAAGGCAACCCTCACCTTGCCGTAGGCGGTTTTGTAGGATCGGAGCATGGGTACCCTCTGCTTGACAGAGCGAGACCCCAGCAGCTCTATGATGGCCTGCTCATCAGTTCCTGCACACAACAATCCACTGTGAGAAGCATGACACACTCAAGGTTAACCAGAATACACTCTGGCCGGATCACTTCCTTAGAACACAGCACAGCAGGTCAGGGGTGTGACAGCCAATCCATATGCTGTTTACTGATACGAATTCAAGCTTTGCTTTCTTGAGGTTGTGTTATCAGGCCAGGCTGTTAACTATTGTTTTCTAGTTCCCCTTTGTGGTTAACCTTTTGCCTGGGCTGAACTGGTCCCAAAAAAGCAGTTCCCCCCCCTTATCTATACGAGAACATAGGCAGCTCTGTCCTTAATGTGAACATTTCCCTCACATGATGTCAGGTGTCTCATCTCTCCCAGACACAATACCGTATTAGGAAGTGCCACACTAGAAGGCAATATTCTAACTACAACAAATTTAGTATGAATATTTTCATGGGCTTCAAAGACAGGGCAAGTGTAGTGGGTTGAAATAGAGAGAGGTGAAGACAGAACAGGTCAGGATCGGACATGGATCACTATACGGTCTATTGGCCCTTTGTTGGCACACCAGCGGGTTGAGCCAGCAACCCTAAACGACTGAAAGTATTTATCACTGTTTGACAACTACTTACCAAAACCTTTCATGGCCTTCCTGAGGACCTCAGAATCCCTCAGTGGGTCAGCACCCGGAAAGTCTTTGATGGATCCCCTGAAACCTCTCTGGGAGAACAACACAGGCCTTTTAGGACCACATATCAGGCGGCACCATGCAAATACCCAATCTGGGTATTTCCATGGCAGTTTAAGCCAGGTCATACGGACATACGGGAAACATAAGGGAAAAGTCTGTCTCTTGTCCTTTTCCAATAAATGTTCTTATCATTGTGATATATATACATATGCGTCTTTTTTTTCTTCCCTAATTATACTTCTTTGCTTCTTTTGTGCCTCACTTTTTCTCCAAAAGGATCTTTATAAACAAAACAGCCCTTGTGACTTGGTGCCGGGAGTTTGGGCTTTCCCTGTTAAAGTAATCCGTTTTGTACAAATTCCGCTCTACATGGCATCAATCAATCAGCCTTCTCTTAACGACATTCAACTTCTGTCTCCACCATGGACGTCCACATTGACTCCCTCCAACGGCTGCTTACGTTCATCGCAGGCGCTACCGGCATGGCTCCTCCTCCTCCTCCGTAACCCGGCATGGACGGGTTGGGCGACGGGACTTTGGGGTACGCGGGCATTTGGCCGGGGGCTCCCCCGTAGCCGGGCATGGACGGGTTGCTGGGAGCCGGCGCCCCGCCGTACCCGGGCATGGGCTGCCCGGGCTGGCCGGGGTAGCCCTGCGGCTGCTGCTGCTGCTGCATGGGCCCACCTGGCTGCGAGTACAGGCCATACACCTGATGGTTAGGAGGGGGTGCACCGTAACCCCCTTGAGGCGGAGGGTACCCCAGCCCGGGGGCTTGCGAGAAGGTGGGAGGGTTAGGAGAGTAACCCCCCATAGGCGAGGAGATCAGGTTAGCCTGCGATTGAAAGAGATGGAGGAGCACATAAAATGTGCACGAAAGCAAAAAGAGAAAGAAGAACATGTATCGGCATGCAAGGGGTTGTATTGCCACGCCTTGTATGGATTTGTCTGTTGTCTATATGGGGATGGTGTATGTGGGAGAAATCAGTTAGCCAAGTTTCAAAGGGGATGAAACATTTACTGTGCCAAAATTACAACTGCCCTGTTTCATTACAATTTGCTCTGCAGCAAAGGCTAAGCCTAAACGTTGTGAGGCAAATGCCAACTAACAGGAACCGATTATATTTATCCAGGAGGCAGTGAATCTCCCCTGGACAATTTGAAGATTAGCAGATTAGCTATCTAGACAGATAGTATCCAAAACCAAGCGTGGACATGTTTTTAACTTGAAATTAACAGGGTTGAATCGACTTCGGTCACACTGAACACAGAGATGGTGATAAAGAAGTAAGATAAATGAAGGCAGGAAAGGATGATGAAAGTAAAAAAGGAAAGGACAGTTCCTGCAATACTCATGCATGGACAGAAGTTGCTAAAAGGTTTTCTCATGCAAAACACATGGAAAGGGTAATGAATCAAGAAGGTGGGGAAACTGAGGAGACTTCTTGCAGACTTGCAAAAGAAAGCAGGAAACTCTTACCGTCAGATACACATTACAGCTGAAATGACTACAGCTGAAAATCGTGTGATTATCAAGTTAGGTCATTATGACGATGGCTGTTTTTGTGTTGAACTCACCATGGCGGGACCATACCCTGGGTAGGACATGTTGTCAAGACCCATGGCGGGGTATCCCCCGGTAGGCCCTCCTCCCCAGCTGCCTACACAAGGGACGAGAAAAGTGAGGGTAAATGTCACCGCTCTGTGCGTCCCCTGCAGGTATCCATATACACAACCCTGTCCGTTCATTTGGGTTTTTTTCCTTTTCCTTCTGCATGACTGTCCTGATTGTTTACTCTGTGTGTCACTCCCACGACCCCTACGACTTGACAAGTAAGCGAGAGTCATCCCTGGACACAGAAAGAGTCTACTGTGCGTCAATCCCTAAAAGTTGCTTCCAGATTTTCTTCCACAATGACCAAAGTAATGAACCAAATGAACCAAAACCTAAATCTCGGGATCGTGGCTCCCTGCCTCAAATAGGGAACATACCTCTGTCTAGCATCATCGCTCCCACATCCTCATTCTCTATTGTTTTACCCCCCCAAAATGAAACAATATTCAACCCCCTGCCCAAACCATCATCAGATTGAATTCAATTTGATACCAAGTGTGTTCTCTGACCTGCTGGTGGCATAGCAGGGTATCCGCCTGCCCCCTGGGGTGGGAAACCCCCCGCTTGGGGTGGGAAGCCCCCAGCTTGGGGTGGGTACCCCCCGGCTTGTGGAGGGTAGCCACCGGCTTGGGGAGGGTACCCCCCAGCTTGAGGTGGGTACCCACCAGCTTGAGGTGGGTACCCACCGGCTTGGGGAGGGTACCCCCCAGCTTGAGGTGGGTAACCACCGGCTTGGGGAGGGTACATCCCAGGCTGTGGAGGGTAGCCGCCCGCCTGCTGTGGATATCCAGGGTAGCTCATGGTTTCTTAAGGCTAAGGAAAGAAGATTGAAACATTAAGGACTACATTGAGGAATTCCATTAATTAATGCTTTTGTGATTGTTATTTAGTACATACATATTATTATTATTATTATTACACGTGAAAATGTAGAAGAAGCTTTGGTTTAAAGCAACTGCCAAACAGCATATTATCTCTATATTATATATTAGTTAGTGGACAGAAACACGACTGTAGGACAGCGACTTTGGAAGGGTTGCCGGGGCAACGCCCAGCAACACTTCCCTAATGTCTTCCTCGTTGCCTCCTATTGGCAGGTGAATGTCATAATCACATCTCGATCAAGAGGAAGTTCCAGAAGGAAGAAAGCTAACCCTAACCGTCGCCAAAGGCTACGTTCCAAGGACTGTCTAAAAAAAACAGGATTCTCTATATAACTCGGAGTAGAGTGCATCAAACAACACGGAAGTATAAATCATAGACGTGTTGAAGAAGTTACGATTATGTGGTCCTCTTTTTAACTCCTGGTTGGTCTGCCAAATTTAGGAGTATCATATATCAAGGTGCCGGAACATTCCAGAGTCAATACTTCTCGTTCAAATCCTTCAGTGGTTCTATTAAGTCTGCATCCTAATGCTGTGTAATTCCTGCATGCCTAAAATACAGTATATAAAAACACATGACAAGGGCGGGGCTATCAGTTACCTCCAATCATTACCTGTTCACGTACAAAAAGGTGCAAACCCCCCCCCCCCGCCAACACCCTCTCTAGGTTGAACAATTAGCAGGACGTGACACCTTGGTAAGATTGCCCCCCAGACCTGTTGGTCAGATCTCTTGATGGACTGTCATACAAACAAGGGGCCATCTGGTACCAATAACAACGCATCAATTGCGCAATAACTTTAAGAACAATTGGGGGTTAGAGACAGCGGTCTGACAGGAAGGGGGATGACCACAGGATGAAGCTGATTCCACATAAATAGTTTGATCAACTCCTCAAGAGTAAAGGGGGGATAGAGACAGATGTTTGGAAACTGAGGTGCACTTCCTAACTTCCAGCCAGTCATACCAAGACTTCAGGAACACACACTTCCCACGGATTAGACAGGCATGAGAGGACTTTGAAAACCCCCCAGATGCTAACAAACTACCATATCTGTTGGGAGAAATACAACAATGTGCGATCACAGCTGCCAGATTTGTCACCTGATAAGTGATATCCCACTGAACTTTAACCACTAGCACACCTTTATTAATTTGAAAGTTCACTTTTTCTGTTTGTTCACAATGATTGCACACATCTTCCACATTATAAATACAGTGTATGTAAAGTATATCTTTAATGCATCTGTTTATAGGCAATACTGAATTTTTTAATTATACTTGTTATATATTTTGTATTTAATATGCAAATGTTTATATAATTTGTAATTAACGTTTTTTTATATTTTGATCAGTCAATAGTGCGGGGGGGGGGGGGGGGGTTATCAAAATACATAAACAATATATTACACAAAACTCAGATTTCGATGTATAACACCATCGAAATATATTAGGAACAAATTTGGTCTAAACTGAATTTGAAGCTACTTGACAATCTACTTTGATTATTTAACGTGATTTACTTGTATACGAGAAACGTACATTGTGATAAGAAATACCATATAAAGCCTACTTACTTAATTGTAAATGAATTTAAATACTTGTAATACCTATTACAAGTATTTAAATCTTATATTTATACAAGATTGATATTAGTCGTTATGAGGCCTATAATAAATCGATTGACAACCGTGCAGAGAAGACGTTGTTTGTAAGCCATTGACATGGCATGGGCACCATTACTACTAAGGATGTAAAGTTACCTTGGCCTCAGGACGAGCGTCAACACTGGTCATTTCAACAACACGAATCTAGACAAACACACTCCTGGTTAAACTCGCGGTGGTCACGTCAGTTTAGATCCTCGAGATTAACGTTTGCACAAGGCCTATCCTTTTTTTTTTCTTAAGACAAACCCTAGAAGGGCTATGCAGGGCTATGTACGCTACAGCCAGAGACCGACAATGTGGGCCTACTGTCGGGGATTTCTCCATTTTAAATAGCCGTGGACCCACAGCCGTCCCTTACATGTTTATTTATAAACTGGGCTGGGGTAACGACGGTTTAACTGGCCGTTTTGCGGGCTCGGACTCGGGAGTCGGTAACGACGGAGAGGTGCTGACGCCGAGCAGACTGGCGTATCGAAAAGGAAACGAACCTCTTTAAAATAGTAAACTTATGGTGTGAGGAGATCGACAGCAACGAATACATTTAAAGCAAAGGCGGCACTTACTTTAGCTTTTCTGAAGTGTCTTCCTGGAACGCGTAGACTTCTCTCGGGTCCTGCTGGGCTTCTTATGTTGTGGGGGCGGACTCATATTTTCCGTGGGCTCAACCCGCCCATTTCAATGTTACCGGAAAAAAGACGCACACAACCCGCTCGGCAAAGGCCTGCTGGGTGTGTTTCTCAACACCCAACATGCATGACGTATGTGTCACGATGGCTATCGGAAACTATTATTATAGGGCTCACCTGATCAATGTGGATCGACAGAAACCACCTTAAATATTGTCCTCACGACACCCTAGTTAAGTTGGTCGATGTTCAGAACGATTACATTTTGTAAGCTTACCAAAGTAGTGATATCAACGATTTCAAAACGATTCTATTTTTTTTATTTGGTCTTTTTGGTTTACAATAGTAGGCTATATGTAGTCGCATGTTGACAAATCGCTATTTATAGGCCAGTGCTCTGTAGCCGCCAGCAGGGGGAGCCCGAGCCAAGCTTTAAAGGCTGATCAGCGATCAGGCAGTAAAGCCCCTCAGCTGCTGTTTGGCTCCCCCTATCAAACTGTAAAAGGCTGGTATATTTGTAATGTCAATCGTTGTTTGTTTTGTTTGTGTTTAACACTGTATGTCATGTGTTGTTTTTGAATGCCCTGATCACGTCTCGCAAAAGAGTTGCCACGAGACCTACTGAATAAAGGTTTGACAAATAAATACATTAATTAATAAATGGTGATGTTTTCTTTTTAATAAGACTAAAACTAAACTATTTATGAATACATTATCGATTAATGTGTTCATTAGTCTCATTACGTGTTCATTAGTCTATGTCGGAATGGCAACTTTGTCAGTAAGGAAAATTATAAAAGTAAAATCAACCAAGTAAATGTGAATATGGAAGTTTCCAGGATAGTTGTAAAATCAAAATACATTGACCATGTCCCTAAATAAACACTTCCAACCCTTCTCTCTTTCTTGCTCTTCTCTTGAAGCGATGGCATGGGCCAATTGTTCACGTTAAGCACAGCACTACAGCTCGTGCCTTTACCCAACGATGCACCAAATTGGCCAATGGCTTTAATCAGTGTTGTATTACGATTTACGTAGGGCTGCAAATCAAACGCCCTCATTCGCCCGCGTCCACTGTGACGCACAGTCGTAATGATTGCATATTCAAAGCGCCTCTGTCGTCTCTCCCGTGTAGTGAGGGGAGAATAGCGGACCATGGAGAGCGGGGCAGAAACTTTTTATACTGACATGAAAGCGCAATGACTTTAGCCTAACAGCGATCTGGGACTAGTCTCCCGGAGTGAGGAGGACAGGGTCTACGGGAAGAAAAATAAGCAACTGACATTGCCAAGTTCGGGAAGGAAAAGGAAAACTGCAGAAAGGTCCGACCCAACCGGCCAATCCAACAATCAGTGGTGGAATAGCCAGTTTAACCATTTGAAAGATGAGCTTGTTGTCTGCAATAGACACCAGTGCCTCCGTGTACCAGCCAGCACAACTTCTCAACTGGGTCTATCTCTCCCTGCAAGACACTCACCAGACCAGTGCCTTTGACGCCTTCAGACCCGAGCCCAACTCCACTCACCCGGACCTCAACTTCACCAAGACTCCCTCTGCGGACCTGAACACACCTATAAACTCAAACTATCTCAACAACTTCTTTCAGCTCCAGAGAAATGAGGTGAATGGGTACATCTAAAAATGAAAGATTATGCTTGGATGCAAACAGGGAGTAAAAATTACACTTTCTTCTTTCTTGCCTGCTTGCGTGCGTGTTTGGGAGGCTTGAAGCTGTCATGTAGTGCTATTATATACTAGTTATACAGTATTCATTATTTCAGTAGTGATGGATAATTTAGGTTGGTTTAAAACTAGGCAGTATAATTTCTAATGTTAATCTGTGATTAATTCCAGACAAACTTTTATTCTGAAATCCATGCGTAATCACGCACGTACGCCTGTCATGCGGTTCATTGGTGTCATAGGTCGGTGTGTATAGATAGGGGTTAAATGCAGGGGCCTCGTTTCATTCTGGGCACAGCGAGTCACTAAACCCGGCCGATGTGAACCACTTTCTCTATTTTGTCCATATAGCTTTGTGGGCGTCTAATTTTATTGATGTACTTGTAAATTCCGTGTGAAATGTTATTCCAGCACTGTTAGTTTTGGACTTTATTGTGCACATATACACTCGTAACCACAAACAATCCATTGCTATGGGAAACTTTTGAAGATATGTATCTGCAAAGAAAAACAGTGCAGGCCTAAAGAACTGCTATCCGAGTCGTTGAGTTGAGGTGTTTTGTTCGGCGTATCTTCCAAGCTTTGGTCAACTAAATCCCTTTAGTGACTCCAGTAAGTCATGAGTGATGTCCTGCAGTGGACGTTAAGGTCAGATCAGGCAGTCCAAAGTAAAACAGTTTATGGGCACACACACACACACACACACACACACACACAC
Source organism: Trisopterus esmarkii (assembly GCA_027123545.1). Classification (NCBI taxonomy): domain Eukaryota; kingdom Metazoa; phylum Chordata; class Actinopteri; order Gadiformes; family Gadidae; genus Trisopterus; species Trisopterus esmarkii. Next base: position 8,943,498 of record JAOPJL010000042.1, on the reverse strand, counting down.
ACACACGACCGCATCAGATGTGATGGACATCTTCTGGATAGGTTGTGAATACTTGATACTTGAAAACCACAATTCAATAACTTCAAAGAGCCAGAGAAAGGCTGTGTTCACTATTGGCTGTCTATTTAACACATTTTTAACATAGTTAAGGCCTGTTTGGTTTGTCTTGAGTTTCAACATCATCATACAACAGTTACATTGTATTGCCTCTTAAAGGTCTTTATTCTGCTTAAGCATCTACTGCCACATCATGCAATGCTCCCTCTCACAGGCAAACACAAACTCTCAAACACTCCATCTATTTAATCCACACACATACGCGTGTGCACGCACAAACACACAGGCCTGCCTCCTCCATTCAGACTATGCAAATCAGCTTTATTGCTTGCAGAGGCAAAGAGGCATGCCAACTTCCTGGTTGTGTGCTGGTTTTAAATGGAAAGTAAGCTGGGTGTATATATACTGTATAACTCCTCATGGTGTTTCAATGAAAATAAGACCTGCAAACTGAGACTGGAATTTCAGTTCTAGAGATCTAAGATCTACGTTTTCCCCTGCACTATGTTTCAAAAGTAGAATGGCACACTGGAAACCCCAAAGGTCTTTTCAACTGGAAACGATCAGTGATTAGTGGGAGCCTTCTGTATGTTTTTACTCTGCATCCATAGGATCACTTTCAATTCTGAGACATGTTGCATGACAAACAATGAACAAAGCAGATTATTCTATTATTGATGTGATCAGATGATTGATCTCAGTGGTTTTTTCAACTAATGGCATGCCCAGAAAATTATACATATATTCAAAACATACTTTGGGGAAACCTACTTCTTTCCAGGAATTGACGTCTTCGCCATGAGCATCAATAGAATGAAGAGGTGGGGGTCGTATTTCTGTATGGTAATATTTAAAAGGAGGCATCTTGTTTGAATTTTAGCAGGGGGCCTGTTGCACTCAACCGCTGGGCAGTGTGTGTGTGCTTGGGTGTGTGTGTGTGCTTGGATGTACGTGTGCTGGTGTGTGTGTGTTGGAGAGAGCTCCATGGCTGGTTTGCATCCACCAGTGCATGGTGGCAGCGTCCATGCTCCCCCTCCTCCAGGCTTACACCGAGGGGGGGAGTATATACAAGTACCTGCCTCCTCCCTTCCTCTCTAGCATCCAGTCAGTCGTCCTCTGTGATGTGCCGTTAACTTCATGTGGACACTCAATATTTTTCACAGTTTATAAGAACAACTGGGCCCGGGGCCAGATGTTCTGACTTTAATGAGACGAGGGATCTTGAAGTTTTGTATTTGGTGGTGAAGGGTTGGGTGTGGAGGGCTTTTACGCAAGAGAAAATACTTTGGGCTCTGTGCCTAGTTGTGTTTTGTTTTTTTCAATTATTAAACTGCAGTTCCTCTCCTACGGAGTCTGTAGCTGACACCAAAGCAGCTCAAAGTGAATTCAGATGCACGTCATCAACAAGCAGCTAGGGGTTAGGGAATCCGTCACCGGGATGCCTATGGGAATGCCGCTGGGGAGATCGGGGATCGAACCCAGCACCTTTCTACGGGGAGTCGAACTCCCTCAAGACCCATACGCTATGGTCCCTCATTCCAGCAGAGGCATCGCCCACATTCGCTGTGATCCATAAAACGGCTCAATTAAGGACCGTCGATCTCTCTAACTAAGGGCAGATCTAACTTAGCTGACTGGTGCAAAATGTCTTTCCAGGCCCTGAACAACAACGTGTACAAGAACGTGTCGCCCTACGGCTCCCTGAACAACATCGTGGATGGACTGAACACGCTGACCGACCACTTCTCAGACCTGTCCCTGTCGTCGGAGCAGAGGAAGCCCAGCAAGAGGCCGCCGCCCAACTACCTGTGCCACCTGTGCTTCAACAAGGGCCACTACATCAAGGACTGTCCTCAGGTGAGACCGGGTTAACCGGCCAGAAAATGTCTGCCGCTGCGTGGTGCGATCACATCAAAAAAAGCCAGCGACGTTGATGGCAGCGATGGACATTTTCTCTCACACTTCTGATGTTCTTTTTGAACATTTAGTTTCTATCTCATTTGATTCTGTCTCTGGGGGGGGGGGGGCCCCCGGGGCCGGGGCCGGGGGGGGGGGGGGGGGGGGGCGCGGGGGGGGCGCGGGGCGGGG
>JAOPJL010000042.1:8893500-8904023 GCA_027123545.1 Trisopterus esmarkii | reverse complement strand
ACACACACACACACACACACACACACACACACACACACACACACACACACACACACACACACACACACACAAGCATTCATATACACACAAAAAAACAGACGCACACCCAAAACTCATGCATCCATAAACAGGCACAGGTGCCCACAAAAACAGATGCATTTGTACACACACATCTGCTCACACGCACACAGGTGGGCGCACACAAACACATGCATTTTTACACACACATCCCTACACACACACACACAAAATCGATGCATACACACCTGTTAGACTGCAAAAACTGTACCTGGGGACAGCGTGCTTCTGTGTTGACACCAGAGGACATTTTAGCTTATCTTTCTAGTGCTGTGAGTGTGAAGAGGTCCTGTGTTGAGGTCCAGTTAGCAAGGAGATGTCCGTGACAAAGCGTCACACACCCCTCCCAGGAAGTCAGGGTTCAAAGGTCACGGCCTGTGCCAACGTCTTGGAAGAACGCGTTTCAGATAGGATAAAAACAATGTTTCTCCTGTAATTCTTTAAAATCTTTTTTTTTTTTTTTTCATTTTCACTCTTTCACAAAAAGGAAATTCATAATTAAAAAGCTACAACACTTTTTTTTCCTTCCTATTTCCAAAGGATTCTCCTCTGTGTTGTTTACAAATGAAATGATTATATCTGCACAGTTTGTAGTCATCAAATAGTCAATATAGATATCATATATGGATATATAATATCAATTTTAGTGCCAGCCAACATGGCCGTGGTGTGTGTGTTGTTTAAAAATCAGAAGCATTGGAGATGTGAGGTGGGGGTCTTTACACTGAAAAGGTGAGGAGGAGGAGGGGGGGGGGGGGGGCTTCTTATCGATTCCCACACACTTCCCGATGAAGTTCTTTGCGTGAGACAAGTTCCTATCAAACACATCCGTTTGCAAAAACGACCGTCAAGATTGTGTGCGTGTGTGTGTGTGTGCTTATATGCGCATTCGCATGCATAGGGAGCTGTCCGACCCGTGTGAGGTCAAAGGTTAGTCGGAGTGTCTATTGACAGAAAACACACACACACACACACACACACACACACTTTTTCGCGCAACCGTCACAACACCCTGTGTGGGGGGACGGTTTCAATGGGGAAAAGGTATAGTCGTTGGGGCTAGTTGTTCTCAAAGAGCGACAGGAGATCATCATTGCTATTGGTTGGAAGGTCAGGAGGGTCCAGGTAGGACAGCAACTCGTCAGGGTTGGCCAGCTCTGGAAGCAGCTGTGGGGCAAAGAGAAGAATGATATATGAGTGTGGTGATAGATAGAGTGGCTACCCTTCAACCCGCCAATGTCTGCAGCGACTGTAGGGAGCCTAGCCACTTCCTGCTCTGGATTCACAGTAAGAAGCTTTGGATTTAAGTGGCATCACTTAATGTCCGACTGCTACTACTAAGTATTATTAATATGCCTTAATAACATTACATTATATTAACAGGCCCTGTAATGTGTACCCAAGAGTGTTGCAGTTGTCACATGGTGCTATGTTACACCATAATTAGGGCATACTTGAATGACAACACAATAGCTCAATGTAGTTTCACCCTGAATAAAGAACATTTGGTTTGTAATACATGGGTAGAGTTAGCTTCGGGGTCACCCCCCTGAAATCAACAGGATGTCCCACACAAGACACACTTACATCCAGGGAGGGCTCGGGCATGTCCTGGGCTCCCTGCCCCATTGGGCCGTCCGAAGAGGGGTTAAAGTTCAGATCGCTGTGGGGGTGACTGTTCTGCTGCTGAGGCCCGCTATGCTGAGACTGGGGCTGCGACGACTGGCGAGGCGGCTGCCCCGATTGGCCGCCATGATGCAAGGACTGCCCCGATTGGCTGCCGTGATGCAAAGACTGCCCCGATTGGTGCACGTGGTGCGGAGACATGTGCATGCCCTGCTGCATGGCATTGTGGGAGTGGTCGGGATGGGACATCTGAAGGTGAGGGGAGAGAGAGGAAAAGTGAGAACGAGGCTGAGAGTGAGAAAGAGAGACACAGGAGTGAAGACAGAGTGTGTGGGGAGGAAAAGAGAGAGGAAAGTGAAATGAGTCACTTTGGTGATTATGAATAATACAAAACATGTTGTGTGGCCAGCAGGCAGCTGCTAAATGAATCAGCAACATGAGCCTGCTAGCTCAGGGCTAATGGTCTCCAGCTAGTTCATATACAGAAGATTACTTGTTGGGTCTGTTTGTATACAACAGCGACCAGGGACTACTGTCACTGTGGAAAACGTCCGCCTAACTGTTAACATATTGGCCTAAAAAACTCAAATAAATAAGAATCAGGACAAAGCTTAAAAACTAACAAACGCCATGAGGAAAAACAACATTCCTGATGTTTTGCAGGACTTGCTGTTTGACCGAAGAAAGAGAGGACGCGGTGTGTGTTCTGGATCTGTGCGGCCCACTTACTGAGTCAGACATCCCATGGTTGAGGGGCTTGTCTTGGGACATCAGACCACCAGGGGCGTCCGGGGGATGGGAGAGCTGGGGGGCGTGCATGAAGTCACTCATAGGGGGGCCTCCCCCGCCCCCGCCCCCACCTCCTCCTCCTCCTCCTCCTCCTCCTGTACCCGCTCCTCCTCCACCCGAGGGATTACCGTGGGGGAAGTCAAAGTTCCCGTGACCATGGAAACCGTTGCCTTGGGAGAGGCAGAGATGGAGGGAGAGAGAGAAACAGAGAGAGAAACAGAGAGAGAGAAAAATACCAAATGTCATGAATGTAGTTAAGTGTCTTTGGTTTCGCTCACAGGCGTAACACACACGCAGAAATGTGGCTGTTGTTATTTCCAGAAAACAACACTGGTTATGCAATTGAAAAGAAAATAAGAAAAAATCCCCCCCGCGGTATGTTATAAAACTCATGTTCTCAAGCTGGCAGTTAAAGTGTGGTCTTCTTCCTCTCTGAGGGATTTCCTTGTCGAAAATAACTAGTAGGTCAACAACAACAATAACAAGTCTCTGCTGTAGAGAATCACTGTGTGCCATGGATCCACCCATTACCTGGTCCAGCGTAGTCTCCCCCGCCATGTGGACCAGGATGAGACTGGTAGGGGCTCGGGCCAGACCCGGGCCCGTGTCCGAGCCCAACCCCAGACCCGGGTCCAGACCCAGGCCCCGGTCCGGAACCCGGCCCCAGCTGGGCGATCATCTCCACCACGTTGGGCATGGTCATCTGGCTGGGGCTCATGGTCTTGAAGCGTTTGGCCAGGGGCCCGTCGGGGTCCTCCTTGATGTGCAGCTCCGACTTGATGGGCACCGGCCGCCAGCTACAGGTGGGGTCGATGGTGACCTCCTCAAACTCAGAGCTACACCAGGGAGGGCAGAGAGAGAGAGAGAGAGAGAGAGAGAGAGAGAGAGGGAGGGAGCGTTAGGTGTGTAAATGGTGATTTAGATAATGGGAGATTTCAGTGCATGTTGTATCAATAGGATTGCCAGTAAGATATATACACCTATATCTACGTATAACTGAACCTCTAGGGGGCGGTGGCAGAGAGCCTAGGCCGGAAACTGGGAGAGGCAAGGGTTACGGCCTGCTTCCTGTGTCGTTACAGAGAGTTTACCTAAGACAAGCTCATTGCCGTTGGGCAATTGCCAGGGGAAGATGCCGGAGGAAGTCAGAAGAGGCTTTTTATAGGGGCTGTATTTCTAAAGCGGCCATTTAAAAAGGTTAGGTTAGGACACTTTTCCTAAGAGCTTGTGTTTGCTGTCTCTGAAGTCTGATTTGTTGGACTAAATGTACATTGCTACACATATTGTATACATACCTTACACTTTTTTTGTTTAGTTTTGACTAGTATGTCTCTTTTCATTCCTTTTACTGTCCTGTCTTTTCTGCCCACATTACACCCAAACAACATCTAATCTAATTGTATCTTAAATCCTGAAATAATCAAAGAGATGACCAGGGTAGGATAGGACTGATGAACTCACTTCTGGATGGCGTTGAGGATTCCCCACATGTACTGATCCACCTCCAGGCCTTCCAACAACGCTGTTTTACTGGAGCGGAAAAGGCGTAAAAAGAAGAGATTAATAACATTCTGCTTACATATTTCGTCACTAAGTAGACAAAAGCAAATTACCGTGATGCAAATACAATAGTAAGTAATGGCAATCAAAACCCACAACCTTTCCCCTCGGCCAATAGTAAACCACCTCCCCCCAACCCCTCATTAGAAATTGTACATCTCTCTAAATAAATAATGACCATAATGGTACAATGTTCAACAATCCTATTCCCTGGCTTACTTGCATACAGGACACCTCCACGTTCCTCTCTCACAGTTGAGCTGCAGGTAGGACTCCAGATCGAAGCACTGCGGGGAAGGAGAGCGTGTGTTGGATGACGTACAGTACAACACGTTCACGGCAGATGGGGAACACCGTTTTAAAATCTCGTTTCCAAACGGCCATGTAAGCCGAAGCCCTATTTTTTGTGCAGATTGGCCAAGCTGATTGATTTGTTATCTATTGGCTTGGTCTGGAAAATATAGAGATGTAGCATTTCTGTGTTGATATGAATAAGGTATACGCATCGGGACGCTGGGTTCCGCGCTAGTGTAGCCGTGTCACATGGTACCTGGACGTGTTTGCAGTCGTGGCCGCGCGCCGGCAGCTGGATGCGTCTGAAGGTGACCGGGCATTTGAGGGAGACTTTAATGGCCGTCTGCTCCACGCCGTCTTCCCCGTTCAGGGTGGCATTGCCTGCGGAAGCGGCGACACTGCTGAAGTTCCTCTTGACTGATGGAGGGAGAAAAGAGAAAGAGAGAGAGATAGAGAGAGAAAAGATGAACAGAGAGAGAGAGAGACATAGATAAAGAGAACGCCAGGGACAGAGGGTGAGAGACAGAGGGCAGAGACAATGAGAGAGAGAGAGAACAGTGAGTTAACCTTCATTGTCCCCCGGTGAATAAAATGTCAATGAACAGAACAGTGTCATTTTCAATCCTTTCAATTGCAGCATGTGTCATCTTTCTAAACAATGCTCGTCATACTTTTGGTGATGCAGTGCTCTGCCGGTAGAAGCCTCTTCTTCAACAGACCCTGGAGGACCGATCGCACAGATGGTCTGTGGACCAGCTGCAGCACAAACAGGTGGGACTGCAGAACACAGAGAAGCAGAGCTCAGATTAGTGGGGACGACTGAGACGAACACACGATAAGAAAAACACTTTGACTGTTGGAATAACTGACGCAAATTGTGAACATTCTGTTCCGATAAAAAGTGACGTCCCGATAAATATTACTCTCGTCAGTTGCGTGGGGGAAAGGAGAGTGCAGTGGAGAGGTTGTTTGTTTTGACCTTTCCCAGTCGAAAGGTACTGGGTACGATCCCCAATGTCCGCAGCCTAGTTGAATGTTCCTTGACCTGAAGTTTTTGTACACTATTTGTGACTTTATTCAGACTTTAGACTTTTTTATATTTATAGTGTTTCATATCGCCAACTTATAACAAAATTCTCCCCCATAAGGACCCCATAATCTATTCTAAACTGCTCTGAGCGAATCTAATCTAATCAATACAAGCCAATCCTTGTGATCAACATTGACGACGTGGTACTCACACAGCAACAGGCGGTGACCGTGATCTGGATGGTGTTCCTGCCCGGCTGGCAGACGTGCTTCAAGTGCAAGGGCTTGTGGGAAGTCTTGTTGTCGCCCCTCTCGATGGTGAGGGGCGTGGCGTTGACGCTGACCTGTACGGACGCCGGCCAGTTGGTGTTCATCTGTCGGTCCTCGTGGTGGTAGCACTTGAACTGCAGTTCCAGGTCTGACCTGTAGGGGGAGCCACAGAGGCGGAAGAGAGGCGTTTGAGATGTTAGGAACAGCTTTGCGGTATTAACAAGGGTTTATTTCAAATCAAATATTTTAGTTCAACAGCAAACACCCTAGCCTCAGGGACCACAATGGAAATAAGCCTTCTGGCTTCATAGTGTCATCCCTGACCGTTTATGTATTTTAGTGTAGAGTGCTGTTCATATTTTAAATAAAAATGGTGAAATAAAATCAATCAATCAATCACTCTGTATTAATGAATACTTTTTGATGCAATTCCCTTTTGTCCATAAGCTACCAAGCGTAATGGAACAACACCAAAAGGCCCGGATAAAGAGGGCTCTACCTCCACATGAGGGTCTGGTGGACGGAGGGCCGCAGGTGGAAGACGTGGTTGCTGACGGCCAGGTTGTGCTCCAGCCTGAAGGGCTCCAGCACCACCCCGTCCCGCACCGGGAAGGTCAGCCGCAGCTCCTCGTTGGGGTTGCCTGGGAAAGAGCACACAGGTAGCCAATCAGGAAACAGCTTTTGGATATAAAAAAAAAGGGTTAGACAGGGAAGAACACACCTTAATGTAACGATGGGTTTGTAGTGGGGATAAGATTCATTAACACATAATCCACATCTGCCATCTTTTTGGAATCCTTCTCCTTGTTCATTCTCTTTTGGATATGTGTTTACACGAAGGTGCTTTTGGTTTAACCTCTACCGCACAACAAGTTTAGTAGACTCAGCTAGGTTTTCAAGACAATGATGTAGCATCTGTTCCCAAACAAAAAACTAATTGGGGCAGATGAAGACTTACCGGGCGGAGGAGGAAGTGCCGTCATATTTGGTTTCATGTCGGGGGGGAACTGGGGTTTGACGTCCGGGTTGGGGGACAGGTAAGGGGGGATGGTACTTCCCGGGGTCATGGGCGGCGTGGGGTTACCCGGGACAGGAGAGTGGGGGTAGTTGCCCGGTCGCGAGGGCTGCAGAGGAAGGAAACAACGAAAAATGTAGTTAAAGTGTATTATATATATTTATATTATGTATATTATATGTGCATGCATCCAATCGTTGATAGTAAGGCTAGAATTAACAGAGAAAGATGTGCAGAGCACAGACTGAAAACAACAAACACTAATTAAAAATACGTGACTAAAGTGTAGCAGCAATGAGGAATAAAATAGGGAAAATAAATTAACCACAGATGTGTTTATTTCAAGTCCTATATTTAAATGGACTGAAATTACAGACAAAGGAATAAACACAAACATCAAACATGATACATAATTAAACACTAGTAGGCAGTGACAGGGAGAAAATCACACGTTTCCATACCCCGTTGCCTTGGCTGTAAGAGAATCCGCCTCCAGGGAAGTTAGGACTTTGACCGTTGAACTGCTCTTGCTGTAAAGAAGATTGATACGATACTTTAATCTCATGGTCATTTTTAGGTCGATTCACCATCATGGCAATTCAAAACGACAGCATTAAAATCAAAACGGTTAGATGACAAAATTAAAAACATTACATCCATTTCTTTCTTTTTTTAAATTTGGATTCAAGACAAATCAAGCAACAAACTTTAATTCAAATCCATCTCATGCTAAATCAAAGGACACGGTTCTGTGCAGTGCCATCAAGCAGTGTGGGGCGGGACTGAACGGTGGGACGGCTGACCTTGTAGTACTGGCCCATGGGCATCCCCGGGGGGTACTGCCCCTGGCCCTGCTGCCCTGGCATCCTCTGGCCCGGGTAGTTGGGAGAGGGCAGGGGCCGGGAGGCGTTGGACGGGGGGTACTGGCCCTGCTGAGGAGGGAACTGACCGTTGGGCCCGTACTGCTGACCTCCGTAGCTGGCCTGGAAGGAGGAGAACGCAAAAGGAGGAAACCCGGAGAGGTGTGAGGAGAAAATAAAGTCCAATGCAATCGCTTCTAACTGATTAAGACCTGCTCAAGTATGTATTTTTGTGTATTAATATGAACTTAACATTCACTTTTATTCTACTACCATCTACCTTGTTGCTATGACACCCAATCCCCGTCCGTGTTGAATGAAGCACTAACTCAGTGTATCAAATGTCCTCTATATTATATTATATGTCTATATTAATGGTAGGCTTCCACTCACCTCTCCCGGATACGGCCTCTTCATGCCCTGCATTGGCATGCCCGGCCTGGGCCCTCCAGGGTAGCCTTGCTGGGGCATCCGTTGGCCGTGAGGGCCGAAGGGACTCATGCCTGGGGCTCGAGTTTGGTTCATGCCCATGGGCGGGCCGTTCATGTTGGGGTTCATGGGCGACCCCATGCTGGCCGGATTCATGCCTCCGGGAGGGCCTCGCGGGCTCATGAACTGGCTGCTGTAGGCCTGCGATGGGCCCATCTGAAATGAGGAACACATCTGGAGGGAGAGCAGAGGTTTTCAGGACAATGGAATAAAGTTAGGAGTGCTAAATTTTTGGATTTGTATAACATAACATAATTTCATGAAATCTTCAGAAAATCTGCTAATTTCAATGATACAAATCAAAATACAAAAAACCATTATTTGTGATATCAAGATAGATGAAATATGTAGGGATTGTATTCACAATATCTATATCATTGATTTTTATAATATTTAACATATTCCCTCCCCAACAGACTCCAATCCTTCATGTTCACCCTCATGTTGCCATGTTCTGCACACAGTAAGCAGCCAGCTAGTCAGCGGCTCCGCCCACCTGGCCATACTGGTTCATGTCCTTGTTGTGGCTCTCCTGAAGTGCGGCCACGGTGGCGGTCGCTGTGGCCGTTGCCGTGGCAGCGGCGGCGGCCACTGCGGCGGCGGCGGCGGCGGCGGCCGGCTGGGTGAAATCGCCCGGTGAGCGCGAGTGAGGGACCATGCCCATCCCGCCCGGGCCGCCGTTAGGGCCTCCGGGGTACCTGGAAGAACACCATCCAGAGGAGATAAGACGCGGGGGCAGTTTACACTAACAATAAAGTGATATCAAGTTGGGTCCCATTTTACTGGAGAAAAAGAAAAAGAATACTAATAAACAGTAAAACCATTTGAAATGAATAAATTCATAAAAAGTTAAAAAAAGGAGGTTCGAACTCACCCTTGGCCGTACCCGCCGGGGCCCCCGGGATACCCGGGCCGGCCGTACATGCCCTGCTGCATGTACTGCTGGTTGGGGCCCCCCTTGGCAGCGAACTGCTGCTGCTGCTGCTGCTGGGCGCTGAACTGGGCGGGGTTGAGCCCCCCGGGCCCACTGCCCCCCATGCCGGCGTTCATGGGGTTGCCCCCCTGGTTCATGGGGTTGTTGCTGTTCGCCATGTGGTTGGCCAGCACCTGTGAGGGGGGGGCCGACACGCACGGGACGCTCCGTTAACCTATGGGGGTCGCTCTGGGTAGGGTCAGGCTGAGCCCAGGGTGAGATCGATTGCTTTTCGTTTGTAATCAATCTCATCCATAAGGTGCTTCGGATTAAAACTGCAGCTTAATGTTTTATTTAAATGTGCTCATGTCTGGAAAGGGAGGAATGCCCCGATCCTAGACAGTAGGCGGGAAACTTTCAGAATAAAAGAAAAACGTGTTCTGATAACTGACTTTTTTTGACTTTTTACACTATATAGTGTCAAACTAAAAGCTGGGCTGGCTGGGTGGCGTGAATGCGAGGGGTTTTTCGATGGTGAGCTTCTTGTAAACAAACAGCGAGGGAGGTTTTGGCCAGCATTTTTCAAGTTGTAAAATATTTCCCAGAATGTGATTTTATTGCTCACATTATCTGAATCACCATCAATCAGCATTGACCACTGATGTGTCGGGGTCATTTTAAGCTTAGAGCAAGTTGACATGTTACGTATTGCAATGTTGACGAAATTTGTGGCCATCTTTCAGGGGAAGTCCTACCTGACTCTGCGATGTGTTGGTCACACCCCACACTGTGGTCACTACGGAAACCGACCCGGGGGCCTGGTTGGTGTTCTGTTGCCAGGGGCCCGAGTCGTAGGGAAAGGACCCATCGCTGGAACACACACACACGTACGCACAAGTACACACACACATACACGCACACGCACACACACACACACACACGCACACACGGTTTTAATTGGATGCTGAGAAAGTCATTAGAGAGAGACAAAGGCAACAAGTTGAGTCTCTGTCCAGATAACGGGATTAGTTTGGAGGTATCGCTTGCCAACAGGTTAGGCAATAATAACCAATGAAAAAAGGAAATTGTTTGGCTCTGGATTTTCATTTCAACACATTTCCGGCCAGCACAACATTTGTGGAGAGCACACTGAAATGTGCCAAAAGCTCTCAAGGAAGCGATAAGGAGTTTTAATAGGCACACACACACACACACACACACACACACAAACATTTCACACACATCTTCTCACACGACACGCAAATGTGATGACATTTGTGGTGTGAGTTGCTGAAAATTGGCTAACGCTGCGCTGGGCGCGTTTCGGAATGTTTGGCATTCAGTTTCAAAAACAAATCCCAGAGCAAAAAAAATATGAGAACGCGTGAAATACAATAAACAAGCAGAGCTCTCTCTCATGGGGGAGGGAGGCGTGTGTGTGTGTGTGTGTGTGGGTGTGTGTGTGTGTGTGAGGGGAGAGAGTGTGTGTGTGTGTGTATGTGGTTGTGTGTGTTTGTGTGTGTGTGTGTGTGTGTGCGTGTGTGTGTGGGGAGAATGTGTGTGTGGGTGTGGGGAGAGTGTGTGTGTGTGTGTGTGTGTG
>JAOPJL010000042.1:8740208-8762210 GCA_027123545.1 Trisopterus esmarkii | reverse complement strand
TGTGTGTGTGTGTGTGTGTGCGTGTGTGTGTGTGTGTGTGTGTGTGTGTGTGTGTGTGTGTGTGTGTGTGTGTGTGCAGGGGAGTGGGGAGGGGGGACCCTTAGGACAGCCCCTTCTCAAGCATTTTAATCACTTCATTTACACTCTCTTGCAGGGTATTACTATGCAAATTACCTGGAAAGGTCAGGCCGCAGAGAGGGAGATGTGTTCACTTGCAGTGTTTATGAAGAACCAAGTTACTGTGTGTACAGCCTACTCTAATGGCATATTAATGGCCTTTTTTTCTCATTGCGTGGTTCACTTGTTGACAGTCGATTTGAATATTGAAACATGAACGTATAGGTTGTTGCAGGAAAATATGCTGCAACGCCTCAGGAGTGGGTGCGCGGTAAAGATGTCCGCTTGTTGAATGGCGCCCTCGTGTGCCACATCCTATACTGTAGATAGAATTCTGATTTATAGTTATTTGTGGCGATATGGTTGTGAATGTTTCGGCAACATAACTATGTAAAAAGGAGATCAAAAACAAAGGAATTTTACATAATGTGGGGGAGAGGAAAAAAATCATATTAAAGGAATAGCAGTGCAGACTAATTATCGAAATAAATGAATTCAGGATGCAAAATTGCAGACGGAGGGCCATCATTAATAAGGTGAAGCAAGGTTAAAACACAGCCGTTCTATGCAGGCATCGAACGTGACTTGATCATTAAGAATTAATCCCCAGGGAATGAACAAGCTGAAGTATGTCATTGGTCCCTTTACCCTAGTCAGAAATGCATGGTTGATGCAGTGAGAGTTGCTGCTGTCCCAACATCAAAATCTAAATTTTATTTTACTAGAACTGTTTTTTTCGTGTAAAATGCCATTGTTCCTATTTTTATGTTCTGTATAGTGGTTGGTTCATCGTGCTCCCATTGCTTGAAGTCTATCGAATCGCTCCTATTGTGCGGGTTTGGTCCTCTATACTAGTACAATTGATAAAACCATGACCTATTATCCGCCATACACGGGTGTAAATCTATCGTATTGTGTTTGACATTGTGCGACTACAAACATGGTGACGACGGGACGATGTTATCGTCAACACTTGCGGTAATGTAAACCAGTTGCTAGGAGATTGATATAAACTCTTTATCATGCCTGTGATGGGGTCCCTTGAGCAAATAAATTTTCTAAGCATATTGGAGATGTCTAGGCTGTTCTATCACTGGTTCCCTCAAGTCTGAAACCGACAGGGGAGATTCTTAGGCATAAGTCAGACATATGGGTATCAGCTTCAATGACTGATTTGTAATACCAGGTATGCGAGACGATGTGAAAATTACCAGTGGAAATTAAAAGATATGCTTTGTAGAACATATCAGCAGCTCATAATAGCCCACGGTGGACTTCGAACCATGTGCTGTGAATCTTCCTGAGGAACCACCATTTGCTCTTTGAGCAGCCCAGCAGAAAGAAACTGCATATATGTGAGTAGGGAATAATTGCCACCAAGAACCAAAGACAAAAAGATTCTGTTTTTTCCCAAACATTTTATTTGATGACAATATACAAGAACATCTTGAGCATGAAGAGCCTCCGGTTTTCTTGGATCACTAGAGGGAGACAAAAAACAAGTTAGGACCAAAAGCATTTTAAAATTTCTAATAATCTACTAGGGTAATGACAGACAAGGATGGAAAGAGTTGAATAAGATATACTCATTCAATTGGTTTCATGAACCATTAGTTTGTTTAATATGAAGGAACCAAAAATGCCCACAATTATATTTAATCCAAAGCCATGTGAGTTCTCATGGATAGCAGTTTGTGACAAACTACCATCCAGTAGAGATTAGAGAAGAGATTCTGGTTTAAGGGAGATCAACATTAAAGAATACGGTTAAAGGGTTTGGGAAGTGGAGGTCTACCAGGATGCTATACTTGGGAGGAGAGGGGAAAGCCCAACACCACACACGCACACACACACACACACGTCACCAGGTGAGACATGCACACAGCTCTAGGTCTGAGCTTTTTGATGTGCTACCCAACGGCACACCAAGAACAAGTCTGATACCTGGAACTGACCCCTCATTTCTGCACAAGTCCATGGGAAGCAAAATCAAAAAAGGATAAACAAGATGGGAGTAACATTAATGGTCTGTGGCATGGAAAAATTAAAGTCAAACATGTCTACATGAAGTGTGGGAATATGTTCAAACTACGGTCTGTACACGAATCAGGTGGCTGCTTTGCGTGTTACGCAATCTTACGTCAGCCACCATTACTGCAGTGACAAGTCTTAGTGAATGAGAGTCTGCTGCTGCTGCTTGCCGATATGAACAGCAGCATGGGTAGTCCTGACATAAGGAAATAACCGATGGAGGTACTGTAAATGGATGGGGATAATTTATTAAGATTTTTTAAAAAATTAAGCGTTTGTTGGATCTTCTGCTAAATGCCCAGGTTCTTCCTGAACCCCTAGACATCATTGTCATAAGTTAAGTTACACAGAAAGTAGCGTAGGCGGTAAAAGTAGAATATTGTGCATTTCTTAGGACAGCTTGCCTTCGAACACATGCCACCGCAGTATTGGGGCCTTTTTAACTTTGGGTACTTCCCCGGATTCGTGTATCCAAGTGTTTAGGCACGGCAGGGGTAGCATTGTGACTAAGGGTGCATTAGTTAAAACCATCAATACGTTACATTTAGTGAGCTAAAGACTTACATTTTCCAGTTTTAGGAGAGGTTGACGAACTTAACTGCCAATTCTCAGTTGCCTTATTTGTCTGATAATTGTTACGATAATATAGATCACACTCGATCTGATAGTCTGATCTGTATTAATATAACATGCATTTGTGATTCTACAGCCATTACCATTAGATGAAACCTATGCAGAATTTAGCCATGTATATAGACAATTTTAATATGCATGGAAGACCATCTCCGTTCAAGTTTCACTTAATGAGCTCTGATTTTGTTAAATAAAACCTCAAGATGCACAAGATGCAAAGTAGATCAACAGTAAAGTTATTAATGAGAAGGTATTAACAGTTAGACAGCAAGACAAGTTGGTGAGCTACAGGGAAAAGAGAAGTTAGCCTGTGAGTAAAATTAGGTCCATCACTCCTGATCATATGCACACAGGAGTTACCCTACTCATACAGTATGCTACTGAGATAAGGGGAGAAGATTTAGTCTAGGGTGTACAATTAGGGCTACTAAACATATGCACACAGGAGTTAATCTACTCATAAGGTACGGTACTGGGAAATGCATACTGGGAGTAGAGTTAGTCTAGGGGTGCGAATTAAGTCTATCACTCCTGATTATAAGCACACAGGAGTTAATCTATTCAAGCAGCGTTTACCTTCTATAGTTGCAGAGGAACAAAGTGAATGGAAAGATGACACAAGGAAAGTAAAAGTTAACAGAAGAGTAACAAGAAAAACAGCAATAGTTTCCCAGTTGGCTAGTGATAGTTAATCAGTTTACAGTTTTAACAAAGGAAAAAAGTCTCCGCCATCAAACATGAAGGGCAGACGTGTTGAGACCGAGGACAGGACGTCCCAAGCTACTAGTGATCCTCCATCCAGTCCAAACAAGCAGCATCCATAATCCAATACACTTGACGCAGAGTCCACTTCTAGATGGCTGTCATGTTGTGATTCTTAATGAAGTCCAATAGACCCCATAGGAGCCAGGTCATGCATCCTTCCATGGACAAGGTTCTCAGGTCATATGAACTTAAATGTGTTGCAGTGCACATGTTCAGCTACATACCTTTTTGCCAGCAGCTCCCACAGCTGCCTTCTTGGTGCCTCGTACTTTCTTCATTCTGTTCTTGCGCTCCTTGCGCTGTTTCCTGGAGGACTTCTTTTTCTCATACAGACCGTGCTGAAAAAGTAATCAAGAGTTTGCATGTGCACTAGCGAATGCATTCCTTTAAACAGTTGACAGCCAGTGATGAAACTGAACTGGTCACCAACAAAACAAAGGACAACATGGCTTATGCTTTTCAAATACCATTCTTAAGTTTAACAGAACACACTTATATTCTTAATTCTTTAAAGAGGGTTCAGTAATCAATAACTACACAGGCCATGGACTGACACATTGCTGTTTACTCACCCTGGCCAGTCTGTGCTTGGGCTCGTTTTTCTTGGCGTAGTCTAACGAGTCGTAGACCATGGCGAAGCCTGTAGTCTTGCCACCACCGAACTGGGTCCTGAAGCCAAAGACGAACACCACATCGGGAGTGGTCTTGTACATTTTTGCTAGTTTCTCCCTGATTTCAGTCTTTGGGACTGTGGCCTTGCCCGGATGCAGGACATCGACGACCTGTAGAATACAAAGACGACAACAAATTGTAAGTGGAAGAGGAATGGGACAATAGGAACTGAACCCCAAAAACACCGGTATGATGAACAACTTACCATTTGCTTCCTCTGGAGCAGCCGGTTCGTCATGAATTTCCGGGTCCTGACAGTCACTGTGTCATTCTAATATCAAGAAAGATGTATTTCAGTAGGGCACAGTAACCTCATCTTCCCTCAAAACATTTGAACACCTGACCCATCTTGGTCAAAGCAACAATCATCAAACCACCACCCTCCCCCAGATACATATATACACCGTGACGGTCCACATGGGCCTCAATTCACTACATCTCGTCGGAACTTCATTCCACTATTCCTTCCCTGAGACCATCAAGTCTAACCGATTATGCTGAAGATCATCATGTGTGCTGATGCTAGCATGCTATCGTTAGCAACAAATGCTAATGGACAACACTGCAAGTTAGTGGTCAACAGTATGTAGCTTTGCTGAATAAAAACGTCACGTAAAACACTGCACATTGTACCGCATTGACCAAGTAACCATTAGGCAGACCATATGTGAACGTTGCATCTAATGAGAGCCTGTCCATTGACATATCTGAACCGATAGTAGACGAGTTAACACGGCGCTACGGTGGGCCCACCGAGAATCTACCGAGTAGGGTTATAAAAAGCTATAATGTATCAAATATTGGAACATGGACACAAACAAGGTTTAAGACACTATGTGCTGCTTGTACATAGTATGTTCATAAAAGGATGGTCTTGATAATCAACGGATTACGATAATATTTTTGCCACAGTCTCACCATCTTGGCGTTGGCCTTGCTCAGGGAAGTAGAAAAGGAGGAAGGACCAGCGGACAGCCAGTGAAATGCCTGTGGAGAATGTTATTGGTACACGTTTCTTTGCCTGATGTAAATTAATCTATGCACGATGAAAAACGTTTGAGAGAAACATAACGTTTTGAGTATTTTCATTTTAAATTCTGATATATGTCTTTGTCTTTTTCAAAAACAGAAATATTTTGATAACGGTCGTTTGACTTTTTAGCAGTAAAAATCATGAAAGAAAGTCACACGTCGGTATGTTGACCATGTGGTGGTTTTTAAAATGCGGTATACATGAACTTTGAAATTAACCTACACTTCCAAAACATGTAATGCCAAGTAGGCTTTCTGAATGAACCAAACAAATCAGGGTTTTAATTCAAAAACGACTACTTTTTGTTTTCTAATGATTGTTGCTCTTCATATTACATAATTTGTCAACAAAATATTTTTGCTATCAGAAAACTGCTATTGAGTTGTCAAGTTTTTTTTATTACTTTATAAACGTTATACTGTTTCATACATTGTATTTCTTGGTCTTTCAATTTGATACAACCTAAAATTCCTGTGGCTATATAAAATAAATGCAAATATCTTTGTTAAGTAACTTTATTGATCTTGCTTCAACAATATCCACTGGCAGTGGTGTTTCAATGAAAATAAAGTTAATTATAATCTGAATGTTACAGGTGGTGTCAGGTGGTTTTAAATCTCTCTAAAAGATACAATGTTAAGCCCTCAATGTGAAAACCAAACTGCTTGAAATGAATACGCAATATGAATGATGATGGCAATTAACATATACACCATGCTTACCAAAATGTGTGATGCAAAATATGTGCAACCCAATTCAAAAAATTTACCGGCAAAACAGTTGAGATTATTACAGCCCAAACCAAATAAAAACCTATGATAGATGTTAGGATTTAAAAAAAATTCAACAAGTTGATTTTGTAAATTGCAGTTACATAATTGATCTAAAATAGCAGGAATTCTGTTTAGGAGCTCAGCCAAATGTTAGATGTTTCTCACCTTCCAAACACCACATTTTTCCAAATAAATGCATGGAAGCCATCAAATTGCAAAGAGAGAATAATTGAAAAGCTTCTTATGGAACTCAATATGAAGGCATTGAAAATAGTGCATTTCAACCAAATCTTTCTCAGCTGCTAAATACAATAAAGCATTTCAGTAAACTTTTCTTTGTTTTTACGAATTGTTCTGGAGAGTATGACTGGCAACACTGAGGTTTCTCGTTACTGCATTCAGACGTTGATGTAAGGCGAGGGCAGATAAACATATGACAACAAGGTAATGCAAAGTTGAGTAAGGTCGTTGGGGATAGATGCGAAGAATCAGTAATAGCATCTACCTATCCCAATACAATCTCAATCTTCTAGAAAACAGAAACTAACGACTGAATGATTACATGATAAGTGCAAAGTGGCAGATACAGTCCAATAAATAACCAATTCATAAAGACTGCCTTCCCTGTTATCTGTTGCATCCAAAAACAAATTTGTTTTGTACCAAGTATCAAAAATGAAATGCATATAGAAATATCATCTGTTGTCCATCATTTAATCCATAATTATATTACCATTGGGTCCAGCGGCTATTGTATTAAAATGTGTTTAAACATTTTGTGGCCTGCATTTTAAAAACCACCACATGGTCAACATTAACACAGACAACTGGCTAAATTAACAACTGAATAGTCATTTTTTTGGCAGGAATAAGGAAATGCCTATATTTAATTGCTACAGCCAGTTTGAAACCGATTTACCAGTTCACAGTTATGTTGATTGCCAGCGTGTGTATATACGGTATTGTGTCTATTATGTGTTTCGTAATGGCAGACCTTGTTTTTTAGGTTACTTGATAAAACATCATAAGCTAAAAAACAATTATTTACAAGTGCTTGTTTGAAACGAGAGCCACAATAACAAATTGTGGAGGTGTGACATCTTTCAAGTAAAATATATCTCAACAATATATTGGTAACATATGCCAGTCTGCGATTAATTAAAAACGTAGGTCATTCTCAGGTCAGGTCACTTTACCAGCTTAGTAGGTTGTTTGACAAGAGTCTGGGCTTCTAGAATGACGACAGTAAGCCGTGAGATGTGCACTTAAGTAATGTATCTGTTGGAAAGCACACCCTGGTAAAAAAAAAAAAAAAAGTATGAAAATGATTATGATCCACTTCCATGCTATGTCGTTTATCTATGCGGGGGGCTGGGTACCAAGGAACCAAACCTCAAAACCTTTTAGAGAGTTCAAAGGAGTGGCCATTCTGCATGATAAATAAAAAACGTTATCCCCAATGGTTCACACACATCAAATCCAGCAGTGAGACAAAGAGAGAGAGCTAAAGATGGCTGCCACATTGGTTTCTACAAGCCACTGGCGTCAAGAAGCCAGGTAATTTACTTCTTCCCATGTGCTTTCGTTGTTTCAGATGTCCATTTCAAACTGTGCGTCGTCACCTAGAGGAAAAAACAGAAAGAAAACAATTTTGGAATTATTCACGAGAATATCATAGCCAGTAGACCGCTACTTAGCTAATGAAGGGTTGCTAGATTCAGTCAGAATGTACAATTTGTTAGCAGAATGAGGATCTTTTGTTACTCAAGTTTAATTCACATATCAGAATAAATTCTATATTCAAACCATCACAATCAATCAATGAAACCATACAAATATTGAGATCATATTTTTTACCCTTATTTCTTATTGCTGTCTTGTACTTCTGTTGTGATATGACACCCATAACTACTTATTCATGATAAAGAAAGGTTACAATTTCTTGTGCGTAGTTTAAAGTGCGTAGTTTAGTATCCCCCACCAGTACCTGGTTTGCCGTCTTGGCTGTTAGTGTGTTTGTTGGCTTCATTCTTCCGGTTCTCGTTCAGAACCGTTTGGCTGGTCACACCGCGGATGACAGGCAGGTGGGCAGGAGGGGTCTGGGCTATGGGGGAATTACGCCTGTCCAATAGGAACTTACGGTCATAGATTATCCTGGTCCCTTTGACAGGGAGACAAACAAGAGTTGAAATTAGCTGTGGTGAAAAAGAAAGCTTCTGATTTCCTTGGAGGTCAAAATATTAATTGTATATCACCATTGCTTTATGATTGATTTATAAATCTTAAATAGCCTGTATGACTTTAACAATTCTAGCTGAATGCTAGAGTTAAATTTAATTGCTAAATTAGAACAATTTGCGGAACATTGGACTATATATGTGCCAAAATATAAACACAATATTTGTATTTCACATGGGACAAAATAATCGCTATTTGAATTGCTAAATGATCACATTTATTTGATTCATCCTAGCAACCCAGCCAATCACGATGCAGTGAAGAGAGGGGAGGCGGGGCAAGGCATTGTTTTTGTTATGATACGTCTGACAGGCCCAGCAGACTGCATAGGCCCCATTGACAAAAGAACACAAAAGATTCGCAAAAACCAAAACATGTCAACGCACAAATGATTGACGTTTCAATGAAGTACGATCAATTTAGGCAAAAAACGGTCTTACCTCCCGGAGTGGTGGAGAATAAAGTGCCTCCAGGGGTAGTACAATAGTCATGAGGTAGCTGCGTTGCATCGTTGATCAACACCGTCCTAGTCGGGATGGCCCTGCTCTCGCTAAGATGACGACTGGTCGACATTTCTGCACAAAATGGATGACGAATTATGCAGAAATTAAGTGCTATTGCTGCCGACGGACGGTGTATTCTTTCCAGAGCTTGCCCGTCTTCCTTCCTCTCGTCCGTCCAGCCGTCAGCGCCGTCCCCTCCTTCGGCAAGGCAGGAAGCACCGCGCGCCGCGGGAGGATGTGAAGTAAGCAGCAGACGAGAAATAACGCATGCACACTTCGCCCTTTGTTATTATTTTATTGCCAAAGTGTTTGCTTTTAAACCTCTTTGAGACATACGATCAATTAAACAGATGTTTTTAAAACTTTATAATGTAAACATTAATTAAATCTTCATCGAATATTCTAATAATTTATACAGTATAGTGATATTGGTCTGGCCTCCCCCCCCCTTCCCTTAACACTCATAAAATGTAGTTTACTGGGTTGAGAAAATGTGTGACCTATGGGTGAGGCAAGACCGATCCTTGACAACACATACGCATGCGCAGTTGATTCGGAAGTAGGTGGTATTCTTTCGTTCCCCAGTACTAGACGCTTGTAGCGCAGTCAAGGCAGAAGCAGTAGCGACCAACCGGCTTGGAGTTAACCATGAGCTACACAGTCGAAGAACGGGGAAACCTACATAATCTGAGCTACCGCTTGTTTTACAGTAAGTAGTTAAACTGTTCTTGTTGAATGTCTTGTTTCGAGCTCCTCAACGCCACTCACGATCTCCCACGTGTCACTTCTATTCATTCTGAATCGCTCCATCATATAATCCGCCTGTGCTCGACAACGCGATTTGTATTATTGAAACATGGCTTCAAACCTTACACTGGTTCAGCCTATATGTGCCATCTATCTTAAAAGGTTGATGCAAGGCAGCAGGGAGTACCTGTCAAGGAGTCTGCTTTAGTTTGCGTCCTGCAACCAATTGCATCATCCTCCAGGAAAAGCTTAGTATGGTAGGCTACTAAACGCCATAATGAATGAAATGCAGATTTGAAAATCTGATATTTTTCATCTGTATCGCACAACCCATATGTCAAAACATTTTACATTTTGCATTTAGTGTGGCGTACGAAACCGAAAGTCCCCCTTTTTAATATAATCTCTGGTATCCGGGAGCTTCCATGATACCAGAGATTATATTGAAACAAACATTTATTTTATCTTTTGCAGAAAATGCTGATGGCAAGTATGTCTCCCCATTCCATGACATACCAATGTATGCTGACGAAGAACAGGTAAAGTGGACTATTCCCTCTCTCTTCGTCTTCACTTCACCTCCATATAGTTAGCCTCATAACATAATTAGTCATAGTTTAAGGTTCTTCGTGTATTAAGTGTAAAAAATGCCTAAGTCAAATAGATGACTTGGCAGATAGTGATTATAGAATGTAAAAAGATCTCTGATTGGCTTAGAATAGCCAACGAGGCTAACGATATGTAAGTGTTAAGCTATTTAAATGGAAAATGAAACCAGGTGTAATTGTGTGACCGTGATAAGCAGGTTCATAGTCTGTTTGTCCAAGGGCGTTGCAGATTCTTTTGCTGTTACGTGCTATGTCAATGTCCACGTCGTTTCAATGAGTCGTTTAACTTTGACAATGAACTCATATGAACTCTCTGTAACATATCTTTATTGCTCCTAATTTATATCAATGCCATTTCTTTTAATCATCTGTTTTCATTCCATAAACTTCCCTTGGCTTTTCAGAACATCTTCCATGTGGTTATTGAAGTACCAAGATGGACAAATGCCAAGATGGAGGTATACGTTGTATTATTATTATTTTCCTGTTCATGCAGTTAATTATTAAACCGGTTGATGCTGTTCCCTAGTTATTAATTTTGAGGTTGCATGAATAGGGATGCTACTATCGCATAAGGAAATAAAGGCACTCGGTTTTCGGTAAAACAGGAGTTGCGGTTGCCGTGTTCCAAGGACCCTTTTTAGCCCGTAAGTTACGAGCTGTAACTGGGAGTACATCGATATTGAGTTGCGGGTTTGACCGCCGTTCCAGGGCACTCTTCACGGGTAGAAGGTTTTTGAAACAGGGGTTGCCTGGATCGCACTATCACTTTCGTTATGACTTTCGTTATGACGTACTTTCAGCCTCCGAAACTGGCCAGGTGCCAGATAAATATATAATGGAAATGAAGACAATTGAAAATGAGACGCCGCCAGGATATGAAACAAAAAGACAAAGGAACCTCTTAATAAGTTGGGCGGATTTTTTTGAGCAGGTATAAGTTAATTAGTTAGTTTTGACTTACCCCGCAATAGCATCACCACAATTTCACTACATCACGGGTGTAGTATGCTGAGGACAGTTTAGGACACCATATCGACAAAGATCACAACGACATTAGTTATTGCTATCGATATAAAAGCACTTATATCTACGCTCCGTCTGCCATCTGTTTTAGGGACCGTCAACAAGTTACACCCCACAGACTGGTGGCATAGACTTTACCATGGAATTGTTTCAAGAAAGAAATCCCCACAAATCAATACAAATACATTTTCTTATTCTGATTGCTGAAGTACTTGCCAATGGTAGGCTGCTATTTACTACAGGTGACATTTTGCTGATATGTTGCATTATAGTGAAACATTTTCTTAATAGGCATACGTTTTCCATTTTGGGCAAGTATGTTTTGCTATTGGGCAAGTAAAACATAACAGCCTGTTAAAAAAAGCTTAATGTCAAGGCCTGAATGCCATGCTATACCAATTGACATGAACACAACCAAGGGCTTGAATAAACGGAACTGCATCCCACGTTTCAAACCAATGGAAACATATTTCTACTTTATTTCAGATCTCTACAAAAGAACCCCTCAATCCAGTCAAGCAAGATGTGAAAAAGGGTAAAGTGCGCTATGTGGCGAATGTGTTCCCTCACAAAGGGTACATCTGGAACTACGGAGCTATTCCCCAGGTCGGTGTCTTCATTCTTCCAAGGGGCTTATTGAATTTATGTTGGTTTTTCGTAATCTCTAAAACGGAAATCTGCCTGCCAGATTCCACCTACTCAAATCAAAGTATAAATGTTTTCTTCCTAACCTGCTTCTCGGAACAGGTCCCAGCTCTGTAGCAGACATTTGTTTTATTATCTTTCACCTGCAGTACTCAGGGCCATATTCCCACTGTATGGCTTCCAACTCATACTTCTTAAGATATAGCCCATATCTACTACATATCCAAACAGTGCCCCAATGATGAGTCTATTTATGAACTGCAATAAATTACGTCATACTAAACTAAGTACAATTCATTTTATGAGTACTTTCTTAAGAATTAAGTTGTACAATTTCATCAGAATCGACATTTTAATAATATTATAATATTAATAATATTTTCAATGGCATTATGGTCACCCAGAGAAAAACTGACTTGTACACAGCTTCAAATGTAATAAGTTTTCTAATATTTTGTCATTCCCTCAGACGTGGGAAGACCCAGCTCACAAAGACCCAGACACCGGTTGCGTCGGCGACAACGACCCCATTGACGTTTGTGAAATCGGCAGCAAGGTACGACGCCATCCCATCCCATCCCCTCCATCTTAACCAATCACACTTGGAGTTGATCGATTTTGAGTTACAATCACATATGAAATGACTCATTTCTAGCCATGGAACAGGACAGTAACCTAAAATGTACACTCTAGGTGTGCTCACGTGGGGAGGTAATCAAAGTGAAAGTGCTCGGCATTCTGGCCATGATTGACGAAGGAGAGACGGACTGGAAAGTCATCGTAATCAACGTAGACGACCCCGAGGCCAAAGACTTGAACAGTAAGCCAGTCATTCTGTTGGATTATATTTCCATCCACTCATCTCCATCTATCCTCACTGACTTGCTGGCAACCGACAAATCTCTTGTCTAAAGTATCGGGGTCATTTAGTGGCTATGGTCTTTCCATGACTAAGGAAATTACTAAATATTATGAAGGAGCTCAAGTTTAAGCAGTGTGGAAGTTGGTCTTATTTTCTGTGCCACAGTTATGACATTTACAATATGTGTGATGTTCAATTTAATAGGGTTTATTAAGGGAGTATTTAGTAGGTCATTTATTTCAGTTCATGTATACAACCATCATTTGGGCAGCGTTTCGATGGAAACTAGATGTGGGTATCTCAATAAGTGAGGGTTAGTGTGTTGCAAGCCATATAATGTAGTAGGAGTGGTGCCCTGTGTACTGCAAGGGAGACTATAAATAATGTTGGATCTGAATCCAAAGTCACTTTGGATGAAAGTGTCTACAATTTCAGTATTTAGAATTTAGTAACTTGGCAAAGTGTCATATTGAGATGCAGTAACACAACTTTTTGTGACCCTTTTTGTTTAGATATTAGCGATGTCAAAAGACTGAAACCTGGCTACCTCGACGCCACGGTGGACTGGTTCAGGCGCTACAAGGTCCCAGACGGGAAACCAGAGAACCAGTTTGGCTTTAATGGAGAGTTCAAGGACAAGGTGAGCCCCACAACAGCCCGCTGTCTGCCAGCATCAATACTTGTTGAACATGTAGCAGTTACTGCATAATTAGACAAATCAACAACAAGAAAATTCACAAAAATGTATACGGAAATAATATATTTAGTAGTAACACATTAACCTAAAACATTAATAGTAATAGCACGGCTGGTGATTTCTTTGTAGGACTTCGCCATCGAAACCATCAAAACCACCAACAAATTCTGGAAAGCCCTCATCTCTCAGAAGGCCAACCCAGGGGAACTCAACTGGTAAGCGCTTAATCTGCGGTAGAGGACATGGTGTTACAGTGGAATCAAAGCTAACCAAATCGAAGTTTAACTCTTGGATAGACTGTATTTAAATTAGCAGTTTAGATTCGTTTTTTTCACGCTGTCTAATTATTTGTTGTATTTGTACGCAATGCAGTACAAACACAACCATTTCCCCGGATGACGGCTCCCGCCACGTCTCAGTGGATGAAGCCAAGGCTATCATCGAGAAGGTTGGTTTGCTAATAGTTCGGTTCTACTGTTCAAATTTTGTTCCGTGTGTGACGCTGATCTTAATAAATGTCTTACTGTTTGTTTTAGACGAGTCCCCCTGGAGCAGCAGAAGCTATTCCGTCATCAGGTAATATTAGTATAATCTCTGTATAACACTAGAATATCATTGATACGTCATTACTTTGATCATGCTCATTCTTAGTAGATTCATTGAAAATTATAATTTTTGACATTAGTGCAAGCTGTAACATTAGTCATGTTTTTTTGTGACAAACCAATATTTAAACAGATAGAAACATCCTCATGTTTAAAGATGAAGAAATATGTTAAGAATACAAAATTTGTACATTCATATTCAAGATCACAGGAACGTGTTGTAAATAAACTTTGCAGAAATTTAATTCAAACTGAATAGGTTAAACCTAAAATTGCACAATCTTGTTTTCATTTATAGTGGACAAATCGTTTTACTACGAGAGGAAGTAACTGAAGAACTGGGTGGAACAAATGAAGATACCAGTTGTTGGACCAACACTGACTCATCCTTCGCAGGAATTAGATTCAGGCATTTTTCAGCACTTAATACTGAATGGAGATACTATCTAGAAATACAGCTAATTTGTAGGCTACTGTAAGTCTCTGTCAATTTTTACTTAATTTAAACGCTTCTTTGGAGATGTGCGCTTGTTTATTACATCGTACTGGCCAAATGCTTCTGTTCTGTATGAGACCCTGAAATGCTTTAATAAAGCGATTATGTGCAAGTGACAAGGGCATGTTTTAAAATGGCTGTTAATTCTTTAGCTTGTGTTACCAAGGACTCCAGGGGATTCCCCAGTGTTGTGGGTGATTACTATTGCGGCAATTATCGCTGGAAATAGTGCCGCCTAGCGTTTATTTAATTGTAGTGCGAATACTTAATGATTCCTTTCGGGAAATGTGCAGCCTATACATCTGCACGCTTGTCTGTTCCGTACGTCGTTTACGGGATAGCTGCGAGGTTGATTAAAAATGTTTCACCTTCCAAATAATGTCCTTGAGTGGGACACTGAACAAAGTTGCCTAAATTACAGAATAATTGTATTGCCATTTTACAACTTATTTCTCCTTAGAGTTACCTACGGTGAAAGGGATCATATACCCGTATACCCCTTACACCCTATCCCAACACCACCCCTCTAGCCCCCCCGTGTCCGATCCAAAATAACCATTACGCAGTTCCGGTGAGCTGTCAAACGCGTACCTGTCAATCGACGCAAAAGCTTGGACCAAAAGTTGGCGGATCCCGCGATAATATCTCAAGGTAACGACACAACTTAGTATAGGATAAACAGTCCGTATCAGAAATCCCACGTGTTTAATGTTAACGTGCCAACGTTGTTTTATTTAACATTGTGTCCTTGTGTGAGTCTGTTAATGTTGTTCTTTGGATTTCCATTCCCTACGAGTGGGATGCCTTACTCCGATATTACTCTGATGTGGTTTTGTTCGGTGTCGGAACATTGAAATATTTAATGACAGATGGTTGAAATGTCGAATTGTATAGGCTTGGAAGTCTTTAATGTGACGTATACGTTTAAAGTATAACGTATCGCCAGTGGTTGTCAATACATGAACCATAACTGAAAGTTCGTGAAGTTACACAAACAACAAACTAATGTCTGATTTCTCGCGGCGGCCAAAGTAAATTCCAGACTGTGTGCGTCCCCGTGATTTCGTGCGTGCCCGTGAAAACACTGAGAGGCGGATGACTGGCGATATCGTATGTCAGAATGCCACAAGTTATCATATAAATAGTCTGAGCAAGAACACTGACTCGGGGAGAGCCGCAGACCAGCTGAAGGAGGGCTTTTTATTTTTTTTATTTTTTACACCTGCCATTATGCAAGATTTCTCCCTTCTGTGCGCGTCTTTATACTTCGTGCGATTACACAGAGATTACACATACCAGTAATGTAATCCTGTTCAAGCAATATAGTTGAAGCAACATTCAACCTGCTAACACTATAATACACATTGCATATGCCTCCGTCTCTATATTTGTTCAGATGTTTCAGATAAGCCTATTGTATACGAACAAAGTGAAATCTCTTAGAGTACCATTTTCATCGATATCATGTAGACTAACGCATACAAATGTGTGTGTTTAACACCCATTACAGAGGGCCAAGAGACATGTCTTTTATTTTCAACTGGCTCTGCAAGGGCTTCAGCAGTGTCTTGCAACTTCTAGGTAAAGTACCTTCAACATGTGATAATTAGTCTATAAAAGATGTAATAAGTATAAATCTTGTAGCACATACAGTTTCAAATAAACCTGAGTCGTCCTATTCCAATAAGAGTCCACTAAAACCACAACAAATATGACCTTAAAATATAAGAGCTATTTTAATGTGTTCTGTTTCCCCCCTGCAGGGTTATACAAGAAGACAGGGAAGCTTGTTTTCCTGGGGCTGGATAATGCTGGGAAAACAACACTGTTGCACATGCTAAGAGATGACCGGCTAGGACAGCACGTCCCAACTCTGCACCCGAGTACAGTGACTCATTCACACCATTTCATACTCATTCATTCAATAAGAAACTGGATACTTTTATCCAAAACAACTTGCAGTGGATGTTTATACATGTCACCTAGGAGCATAGGGTACAGACTTGTGATATAGACTCAACGAGGCCTACAGGTAGACTGAACAATGAGAATCAAACCCAGAACCTTTTGGCTGGGGGTTAAACACCCTAACCATAGGCATGTAGCCATTCACACTTCAAAGGTTACCAACTCCATTGTCTTCTTACTCATTTCATGATCATTCTATGTGCTCATTCTGTCCACAGCATCAGAGGAGCTGACTATAGCTGGTATGACCTTCACTACATTTGACCTTGGTGGTCATACGCAAGGTTGGAGTTTAATAATATTGGTTTTGCTATCACACTTTTGCTGTTATTCAAGTCCATCAGATCCTATCATTCCTGGGTCCAACGTGTCCAAACTTTTTCCAGCCCGGAGAATTTGGAAGAACTACCTCCCAGCCATCAACGGTATCGTCTACATGGTGGACGTAGCCGATCACGAGCGACTAGAGGAGGCTAAAATTGAACTTGATGTGAGACAACTTTATAGATAAGAAAAGTACTAAAGTCTGTTTCTAGCCATTCCTGGTTTTGAACTAAGTTTCCTGTCTCCCACCCCTCCTTCCCTTCCTCCCTCCCAGGCCCTGTTAACAGATGAAACCATCTTCACGGTCCCAGTCCTGATCCTAGGGAACAAGATCGACCGTCCAGAGGCCATCAGTGAAGACGCTCTGCGGGGGATGTTTGGTCTTCATGGACATACAACCGGAAAGGTATTGGCCTGGATCTGTCTTCAGACAAGACGCTACCAATACTATTATTGTTTAGTAATTTAGCAGATGCTTTAAGTGGTCTTTAGATGTAATTAAGGCACACAGCATCTTGCCCACCTGGCCAACAGAGGTAGTAGTCAAGAGGTCCAAGTTTGAGGTTCAAGCCCACAACCTTTCAGCCGGGGGTCAAACACTCTCACTACTTGACCACCCTGCCCCTGGTAGATTTGGTTGGCAAGGCCAGTTATATGTATTGCAAGGTAAAAAAAAAACGTGCTGACAGGTAGACTTTAAACAGTTGGGAGTCAAACCCCCTAGCTACTAACTTTTATTGGATGGTCTGCAATGATATTTATGGGGAATTCAGATGTGTATTTGGAGGAAATCAAGAGCTCATCGGTGTTGTGTCTGTTGCTCTCTTACCAGGGTCAGGTGTCACTGAAGGAGCAGAATCTGAGGCCAATGGAGGTGTTCATGTGCAGTGTTCTTAAGCGGCAGGGATATGGAGACGGCTTCCGCTGGCTCTCCCAGTACATTGAATGATCCAGAGGAGGTTCTCTAAGATTTGCCCTTCGGGTCTATGCATTCAAAAACACAAAAACAGGGCTGGGATGAGACTACCTACAATATACTGTATATCCTGACTGTCTTGAGATTGAGATCATTGTATACCATGTAATGTTACTAAACCCTGTTTACAAGATATTTCAGTCAGTTAAGTGAGGTCTATTTGTTATTTTTTATCACTAAGACGCTTTCATCCAAAGTGAGTTACAGTGAATTTAAATATATTTCCTCAGGTGGTGAAAACAGTAGATACAATTAATCATGGAACAGGTACGGTTTTGGAATTTTTCTCAAGGATACCTAACCCCGACCACCACCCCCTAATATTATTAATAAGAATCCTGCTATGTTTTTCTGTATCCCCTTTCTGTAAAGTATTAGGTTTTCTTATAATGCTGCCAATAGCCATGCCCAAAGTTACAAAGACCTTGCCATTGCTGTGAACCAGTTTCTGGGCATGTGTTATTTTTAGCATTGGTGTTAGCTTACAGAGAAGACTATGCTGAACATTGGTTAACTTAATTCCGCTTCGTCAGTGTACATATCCTGCACCATGCAATCTCAAAAAGTGAAAGTGGAAAGTGTTAGTGGAGATTTAATATATTTGACATGAGTTCTGATTTTTTTTTATCTTCCTGATGGATGGCAGGATATGTTTTAGTGATTTTCTTGAAGAATACGACTGAGAAATAATGTTGGCATCTAGAAAGCTTTCACATTTCTCTGTGACACAAACAATACGCCAAGATTAATTGATATTAATCAAATTCATCCATAGCCTTCATAGTTGTTATAGTATTTGCTTGAGAATTTTTTTGTTGCACTGGAAGGTTTACCACTAAATGTAATTCAAACTTTTTCAAATTCAAATGTGTGTTATGGTATATATTTTATATTGTTTATTAAACTTTAGTGTATGTATAATAACTGCATTAGGAGCTATGTAGGATGTATGCAATGCCAATGCTTTTCAAGTTACTGTGAAAATACCCAAGTACTTTGTGATTATTGCTGCCTGAAACATTGTAGCTGATAGGAGGGTACTTGGTATTGAAAAATCTAGTTGTGCTAACTATAAACATTGCAATATATTACTGTTAATAACAGAATAAACATTGCAAAGTTGATCCTTTCAAGTTGTATATTTGGACACTGAAAACTTTATTTTAGTTAATTAAAAATAGCGTTCCATTTTTATAGAATTATTTAATTATAATGTTCCGTTATAAAAACGAACAAACCCAATTTGGTTGGGTTTCATGTGTCTATGTGTGTCCATATTAGTTCCGGGTTCTTGCAAAAACAATAGTATCTGTGACACTTAATTTTAACAAAGTTTATAAAATAAGTACGTAATATTGTATTCGCCCTTGGTTGAATGTACAAAGTTCAATTGTTTATACTGCTGATAAGTTGACTCGGCTCCAAACGAGCATGCGCATACCAGCCACTCGTCTTCGATTGGTTAAGAATTAATAGGATTTAACCAATCCCGTCTTTCCGGTCACGGCCGACGTTCTAGGGACCAATGGAATACCACCAGGAAGTAGTGTTTCACTACTTGACATGTTTTCATAATGCTCTCGTCAACTTATTTATTTTCCGAGAACTACTAGAAAAACATAAAAGGGTTGGTTTGTGAAATATTTTACATACATATATATTTCATTGTACCACGCAGGATTTCAAATGGTTTGACACTGACATTTGAGAAGTTATAAGTAATCTGAATTTCAGTATGGATCTGATCGAGGGGTCATGCTGTGTCGTGGCAGTCTCGCAGCCTGCTACAGAAAAGCGCGGCTTTAGTTGTAGTGGAGTCGTCCTAAATCATCAGACAGGAATCATCATTTGCAACGGATTTCCATTTTCTCGTTTTATGAGCCACAAGGCACCTGTTGCTCCAAACAGTAGGTTCTTGTTACCAGACACCCTTACTGCCAACCTCGACATTCAGATACATTCACCTGCCCGTCGAGAAGGGAAAACAGACGTCATCCCTAATGTCAACTCACCTGCTCCGCATAAAGCCAAGGTGCTGATGCTCGTCAACTGCTTGGAGTTCAACATGGCTTTTCACACTATTTTCCAAGAGTCCGACAGCTGGAAGTTTCACAATGACGACGGGATTGAAGAGCTGATAAAGGAGTCCAGGTTTCTTAGCTGGTTTGCTGTCCTGAAGACAGATTTCGAGGACAGTTGCCGAAGTTCAATTAACATCCCTTGTGCAGAAAGTCATTCTCTTCGCAAAGGATCCGCAGTCGTTGCATGTGGCTCTCCTTTTGGTTCCCTCTGCCCCGACCTCTTCACGAACACCCTCAGCACGGGCATCGTCAGTAACTTATGCGGGGAGGACAATGCGGTCATTCTCACGGATGCCCGGTGCCTGCCCGGTACTGAGGGTGGGGGGCTTTTTGAGATGGAAAGCGACGACCACGCACACCTGGTTGGGATCATCGTGTCGTCACTGTGCTGGAAAGGAGTGGAGTGGATCGGTCTCACCTTGGTTTGTTCTGTCCAAGTTATTTTGAGAAACATAAAGGACATAACTGACAGGATAAACGTCAAATCTACACTGACAGAGCTGAGCTGTCTCCATGGAGGTGCACCGGAAGGCCTTCGACTCTTGAACACAGCATCGTCCTCCTTTTCCTCTTCCCAGTTTCGGAAATACCCCACCGTGTGTTTGATTGAAAGTGGACAGTTTTGGGGCTCTGGTGTTTTGGTCGCATCTCGTCTGGCTCTAACCTGCCGACATGTCGTCAACGGAAGGAAGAGCGTTACTCTGAAGTTCCATCACAAGGACAGGTAGAAAACAATTGCAATTGTCTATTCTTGTTTTTTGTTAAGCTGACTGAGAATATTTCTTTAACCTTTTGATTATGGAAGGCAGGAACATCATTGCAATTAATCTTTTCCCTTAATTACTAATAGGTCTATCTTCCTGAAAGCAACATAATTGTATAAAGTTATGACGGCACCAAATGAAAGACAAC
The DNA here is from genome assembly GCA_027123545.1 of Trisopterus esmarkii. NCBI lineage: Eukaryota > Metazoa > Chordata > Actinopteri > Gadiformes > Gadidae > Trisopterus > Trisopterus esmarkii. Next base: position 8,741,498 of record JAOPJL010000042.1, on the reverse strand, counting down.
TAAAAGGCCTGCTTTAATTCATATTGCAGCTGACCTGACCTTTGTCTCTAGATGTTCATGGGTCATGTGTTCTACTACTCAAGATAAATAAAAGATCAATACATCTGGTCTCACCATTTGTTCTCCTGTTCAGGTTCCATGTTGTCATGGGTGATGTGCTATTTTCCACAAAGCCGGTTTCCTCTTACGATTTTGCTGTGATACAGCTGAGAGACTCTGCTCCTGAGGTGGTGGTTCCAGTGGTGGCCAAGTCCTTTCAACCAGGTGGGGTCAAATATAAGTAATAATGGTTTGTGCAGGTTATTTACAACACTAATTATCCTATATTTTATTCTAACTATTACATTTGTATTATTATTCTTTAAGGCGAGGAGGTAGTGGTAGTGGGGTATGGCGGACTAGGAAAGAGCTGTGGTCCCTCGTTGACTGGCGGCATCCTATCTAAAGCCGTCAACTGGGATCGCACACCTGTGATGCTGCAGACGACGTGTGCAGTACAGGCGGGCGCCAGCGGGGGCGCTGTGGTGCGGAAACACTCGGGGGAGTTATTAGGTAAGGCTTTCTGTTATAGGTCAAGGACCGACACCCAGACGCACCTTTCCCTCTTTTAAACAGTTGAGGTTACTTTATGACTATGATAAAACTTTGCATACACAAAATTGCTTAATATTTTTAATTATATTCAATTAAGTCATTTAGCAGACCTTTGTCCAAAGCGGCATACAATGAGTATTTACACACATAAATGAGCAGGAAGGGGTTATAGGGCGTCTTGCTCAAGGATGCCTACAGGTAGTCTGTGGACATTGGGGTTTGAACCCAGAATCGTTCAGTTTTTGGTCAAACACCCAAAGTACTATCATTCATTAAATGATAGTATCATTTAATCATTAAAACGTATAATACTGTCCCTCTAAATCCCAGGCATTGTAGCCAGTAACACCAGGGACTGCACGGCCAACGTGACCTACCCTCACCTGAACTACAGCATCCCAGCGACTGTCTTCCAGCCCATGCTAGAACGCTTCAGCCAATCAGGAAACACGGAGGCCTTCAGGGAGCTAGACGCCACAGACGCTGGTATCCGGAGGGTCTGGAGGCTCCAGAAAGCTCCAAGCAAACTCTGACCTGATCAGCAGTACGACTAAGACACTTTGCTGATATCGGATTCTTAACTCTCCTAATTCCTGCATTTGTGAAATAACAGTTTATTGCTGGTGTGTGTGTGTGTGTGTGTGTGTGTGTGTGTGTGTGTGTGTGTGTGTGTGTGTGTGTGTGTGTGTGTGTGTG
>JAOPJL010000042.1:8688302-8706729 GCA_027123545.1 Trisopterus esmarkii | reverse complement strand
AGAGAGAGAGAGAGAGAGAGAGAGAGAGAGAGAGAGAGAGAGAGAGAGAGAGAGAGAGAGAGAGAGAGATAAGAGGGACCTATGTGTTACTTGGCTTGTTTCTATCAACGAAAAATCCCGGCAATCCCCGGCAAGCAGAAAAGACATTTTTTTAATCACTTTCAGAAAAAAAGTCAGCGCTTATACCATTTATTCGGAGGCCGTTCGATTTAGGCAACACAATTGCAGTGAACCAGGATAGACAAATAAATACACATTGACAGATAAAACCGACATAACGTTCAGATTATAGGAACAGAAAGTTAATTGATCCGAATATTGAAAATAGGCTACATGGCTTTAATTTGCAACCCTGAATATGTTTTCACCAAATTGATGGTGAAATATATAGGCCTACACCGTTTGCTGGTGTTAACTCTCAGTCCATGTTTACCAGGGTGGTGGTTGAAAAAGGACCCTCTAATGACCTGATTCAGTGGCCTAACATTAAGGTCAAGCGGGCGGGGCAGGCTTAACAGTTTAGCCGAATACTAATCTATAGTTTAAGGTCAGTTCAGCCCCCGTTTTCCCAGAAAGAACTGGTTTTGAAGTGATGGCTATATTTGCACATCGATATGGTAGCCTCTGACCTTAGCAAATCACGTGACATGTCCTTAACTACAGATAACATACTCGATATAAAAAGGACGCACGCATAGGGTTCGCATGTTTACCGTAATGTACAGATTATGGTTGATGTAGGCCTACAAGTGGCCTTTGGTCGGTTTAGGTTTGGAGAACCAGGCTACAGCAAATAGCAGCATGATTAGACGACCAATTGAGATAGCCTATATAAAACGTGGAAACCACGTTTGAAGCAAAAAAAAGAGTTATATATAAGCACTAGCCTATATAACAATAAGGGCACATCGACAACGCTGTGAAAGATTCAAACAAATGAATTGAATGATTAAGAACACGTGCGCCCTCCCAGCATGGATTTCCCCATCGATGCTCGTGTCCTCCAGGGACGGAGATCCGTTTCTGCCACCTCGAGCAATAAATCACCATGGGACGGGCCCCCGGACCGCAGCCCTCTCTCAGGGGCTGCAGGCACACGGACACAGAGACTAGTGACACTGCTCAGTGTTCAAAGGACTAAAGGGAGAAGATAAACTAGACTATGTCTATGGGGATAAACACTGGGTGTCTTCTACTATTTATAAGGAAATTACTTACTACTAACTAGATAGACTATTACTATGTATTTCTAATAAAATAAAAAAATGTGTTTGCGTTGATTTTAGCTGGTAATGGATAGCACTTCACAAAAACACGCCCCCTTTGGTGAGTGAAATCAGCCCGGTGTTACTATAGTTACAGACAGGCAAACACCAGTCCAGGACCCTTGTAGGCCTACCTCTGGCCGAATTAATCAACAAAAGTGGATTCATTCATCGTGTTCAGAAAAGAGCAGAAAGAGCCCTTTTCTCCCTCTTACTCTACAATATAGCCCTATGCAGCCTAGTTGCTAACCTCACTATTTATGGGAGTATATTAAGGGGAAGGCATTTTAATTGTTGCACAATATAATAGGCCTATCTAAAAACAACGATGTTTAACAATGTCAAGCTGTCCTAGACAATGATAGACAATGACAATAATGGGTTTATTCATGTACAAAACTGATAACTCTGACATGATTTGATTCCCTACTTGTAATAATGGAGCACAAGAGCATGGGGTGAGGTGGGGTGAGGTGGGGTGGGGGGGATGGGGGGTGAAGACGTGCTAGAACGCAGGCACGATGGTTCTTCATCTGTCGAGAAATAAATGAATCACTACTTTGCCCGTAAGGGGCGGTGTAGTGATGCCACCATGTGGAGATGTGGTAACATTCATGAACCTGTTAGTAACAACTATTTAATCTAGATTTGACACAAATGTTTTGAAAGTCTGTGTCTTTAATCGTATAAGTACAATTATTTTTCTGAATCCTTCATTAGCCCCACGCATGTGATCCACAGTAGGGCAGATACTGTGTGCGGTCTTTTGGAGTCTACAAAATAGGCCTTTTATCAATAATCGGCAAGTTTATTTAGCAAATAGATGAGTTTGCAAAGTGTGACACACGTGTTTGCTTAGCTAGTTAACGTCAGGCTACATAGGCCTAATTAAAAACAGGTTTAAGTGGAAACAATTCCTGACGCCAATCTACGTTGAAATCAATGGTTTCAACATACGTGCTTGACGTGCGAAACGTTTAGCAAGATATTCAAATTCCTTTATAGAAAAGTCCTTTGAAAGTTAGGGTCGTGGGGGTAGGGGGCTGGGGGGGCGGGGCGGGGGGGACGCTGTGTAGACCAAAATGTTACTAGGCAGAGTTAGGGACGTGTTCTGAACGCTCATTGGTTGAACAAATATGTGGGAGGTGGCTTTAGGCATGGGTATTTAACGCTTTGTCCCATTGTTTCCAGGGTTTTCCAGCTGGTCTGGTCTGGTTAGGGGTGATAGCCAAGCACTTTTTTTTATTAACAGTAACAGTTTTTACTTTGTATAAAATATGTCGTTTTCTTGCTCGCAATCAATGGACGGCAGTTTCCCCCCGTCCCCGGTGGAGGACAGGGTCTCCAAACGACTGTCAGTGGGCAGTCTACTACAAAGACTGGCAGAACTAAAAGGAACAAATCAGTCGGGAACAACAGCAGAGCACTGCAGAAAGAGTCCGACTGGTAAGGGTTGCAGGAGTTATCTGCTTTTTCCTTTATCTCTGAATGACAAGAAATTAACCCATCTAACGGGTTGGTCTGGATGTCTGGTCTGAAAATAATCAACTTAGGCTCATTGTTCAATTTCTTTACATTGAATTGACAATACATTCAACCGTAACCCTTAAACTTTGCTCTTGTTTTAGGATCTGTGGTAGACCTATCCCTTTCCGAGTCAGAAAGCAGCGTCCTCTTCGACCCTCTGGAGGTAACGCTGTCTGAGGAGATAGTGGCCACCATAGCTCGCAGTCTGAGCGACGCCTCTCTGGGAGCTGCCGGCAGCTCAAAGCTGATCCTACCTGACCGCCTGCTTCACAGCATCGGACAAGAGCTCGTCCATCTGGCTGCGTATGAGCCCTGCGGCCTACGGGGGGCGCTTATAGACCTGTGTGTCGACAAGGGAGGCCAGGGAGACGTGTGCTGTGTGGACCAAATAGCTGTGGACGCAAGCCTCGTCCCGACGTTTCACGTCACCCTGGTGCTGAGGACGGACACCGGGGGGTTCTGGCCGAAAGTCCAGAAACTCTTCAAGACCAACACAACTCCACAAAGTGCCAACGCCCGACGGCCTAAGACCCTCAGACTCAGTCCTAGCTTCCGGGCCATCAAAAGGAAGTTGTACTGTTCAGGAGAACTGGTGGTAGAGGTGTGTTGCTGAGCAACCAGTCTCCTGCTGTTACAGCGATGGATGTAAAAGTCTTAGCACCATCAAAAGCACTCTTAATGGGGGAAGACATATTGGTTACATTACGTTTATGAGGGTTCTTCTATAGGAGAACAGATCTTGTTGAAGCACTGTAGTTATTTTAATATGCAGTAGACTTACATTATACTAATGTAAAAACGAGAAAAGCTTTTTTTCTGCTGTGACTGAAGATGTCTTCAGCACTAGACCCAAACCAAAAAAAAATAGCAGGACCAACTGTGACATGTTTAATGGCAGCTTTTCTAGTTGAATGAATGATATAATGCTGGTCGTTGTGGGTATGGAACAGTTGAGTGCTCATCTCTAGAATATGAATTACTGGAAGCAACACCTTCTGCATGTATTTGATAGTCAAATATGTACTGTCTTTTTGCAGTGACAAAAATCAATAAATTATTTTACAAAATTGTCTGAAATGTGTTCGCCCTCCCAAACTACCCAGCAAATAATAGACAGGTTTTAAAAGACGGTCATAGGGCAACATTTAATTCCAACAAACTTTAATACAATTTTAGCGGGATTAATTTAATAAATACAGGTTTGTTTGATGATTCTGAATAATCATAATCCAACAAGCTACAAGCAAACCCACAGAATAACATTAAATTATAGAAGGATTTATATCTTAATGCAATTGAATCCTGCACTGTTAAAAGTAAATTTATATTTACATTGGTATGAACTATAAAAATTACTGTTTTTAGTCAGTGGCTCAGATGCCCCATCTACAAGAAGGCCAGGAGATAATTTTTTTCATTTTTCATTAAATAAAAAAAAAAAAAAGACTTGGGGATATAGACAGTGAAATCTTAGCAGCATTGATTTGCCATTCAAATAGACAACATTTTTCTCTCTTCTTTGCCTTCCTTAAATCTTTTCAGTTGGACGCCATCTTGAAGACACTATAGGAAAAAAATGTCAACGGTCGACTCACAGCATGTCCCAGTCCTGCAAGAATTCAACCTGCAGTTGCAACGGGCCTCCTCTGATGAAATCTGCTGTCCACAATGCTTATGGTAGTTTTTGGATTTTCACAATATTTTTGCTGTGGTCATATACTCCAATTTGAGGTGCGGCAACATATTTCTTCTAATTCAATTCAAGTTTCTAATGACCTGAGAAAACAAAAGGCGAAATTAACAATGTGCAGGAGTGCTTATATTCATGATGAATTAATTATGAGCCATGGCGACAGGATGGAAAGGTGCATCATTAATCAATGTGACATGATAGCAATCACATTGCTTACATATTTTTAGACGCAGGTTATTTCACTCCACATTACGCTAGTATACAAAGAACATATTAGAATGAACATATTAGCTAAGGGTTACAATCAGGGTACTTTAAGCCACTCACCATAACGCGTATCATTGATTTCTAGCCATGGATTAGAACCTGTATCTCAGACAACCTGGAGCAGCTGGGGGTTCCCATTCTCTGTGCCCTCTGGTATAAATCTGAGTCTCCAAAGTATCGGGCACGGTACAGTAGGCCTTCCTCTGGAAATAAAAAATAAAAATAGACCCATAATGGTTCAAAAACATAGGTCAGTGGGTTGCAACGGTGTACGTCTAAGGTATGCATTTTAAATAGATTCCAATACGCGAGTATACATTCAACTGCAGGAGTAGTCTTTATAGTTTGAATTTAAAAAATTTGTTCTTCTTTGTTACACATTATTAGGTTATTTGACACAAGACGAAGATGACAAATAAAAAGACAAGATGTTATTCATACATCTTTGTGATTTAAGTGAAAGAATATTGCACTGGAACTGCAGAAACCCCATGAAAAAAAATTAACCTAAAATGAACGCCACACAGAAACCAACCAGGTTAGACAAACTCACTCTGCTGCTTCTCCTTCCAACAGTTGTTTCTGAGGTTGGAGATGTAGTCTTCCTCCACACTTTTCTCCACTTGCTTCAGGTTAGTTCCAGAGTACTCTTCATGAAAGCGCTCTCCCACGTAGAAAGGCACCTTCAGCGCAGACGTATGCCTCTTTTGAACGTGTCCAGATGAACTGCCGAGATAAAAGAAAATTAGGACAAACACAAAACTATAGGGAAAGGATGAATCATCTGCCAGACTTCACGACACAACCCTAAACAAAATGAACTTTTCCCATTTTAAAAGGGCTTACGATCGGTAACTAAGGCTGTATGGGGGCTGGGAAACCATCATTTGGCTGAGAGCAGAAACCACGATGAGGATAAGGATGGGCATGAGCTGGATAAACAGGGCCAGGCCTCCCTGTGGAGAGGAAACACATCACCTTGTTTAAAAAGCTGCCCAAAAGATTCAGTGCAGTACTACACAGCCATGACCGGAGAGGTTAGGCGCAGTGCTCATCTGCAGACCGTCTAACGTCCAAGACATATTGTGCTACATCAAAACACACAAGACTTGCCTCTCTTTGTTGCTCTCTCCTTTCTTGTCTGTGTTGATTTGCAAAGTGCATTCTGCCATTTCTGTAAACATGTACATTACCTTAAAGAAAAGAAAGACAGCAGTGAAAGTAAAATCCAGCCAAATGTACACATAAAAGTGAAATAAATGTAAACGTAAAAGCGTTGAGATAAGGAGAAAAGAACCACGCCAAAAATGCTCGGCATTTCCAGGGGAACACGTCGGCCAATCGTATGATTGCAAGGGTTTGATTCTTTGTCACCCAGATACAGGAAGCTGGTTGGACAGGACGAGGAGCTGCACACTCTTGACCTCTTTGGGACACCTCACAGCCCTCATGAAACTTCTTATCACTCGGTAAACATCAGCAATAGTTCAAACAGACTGCTATACAGCTCGGTCAATCCTGCTTTCACCATACGTCAAACTGACTTTTGAAAGTGAAAATAGCCCAGTAACATACATGTCATGTATGTTACATGAGTGTCATGTGTTAAAAATGGTACAGCCATCTGTCAGCCATTGAAAGTTATGGCAATGCACTGTGAGAATATCTGCCTCGAGGTAAAAATGCCGGTCTCTGTAAAATTTCTACCGTGGCCCTGAGAGCTCAACACAATGCAACTTAAGACAACCCATGCAAAATAGACAAGATACATGCAAATTAAGAACGCATCTTCATCAAGTTGACAAGTTAACAACACACTGTAACATAAGAAAACACATCCAAATGGATGAAACACAAGTCAATTAAGAAAACATATGAGCATTGAGAAATCTGACAACACAGAAAACCACTGCGACTACACCAAACGACTTAAGTGCTTCCAGAGTACACTTAAAAGCTATGAACACGTAGTGACACTGTCAAGATCCACAATGTTAAAACCAACCAAAAACACTTACATTCCATTACCAACACCACAGACAGCTTGTCGACTTCTATAAGGTCATGACTCTTTTACGGCAACAGCAAGCGTGTCATGACGTGTTCACACGTTTTTTAAGTGTCGCCCTGGAAATCTTCCATTGTCATCTGGTGTAATTGCAGTGATGTGTTGTCCTAATTAGCTTATGTTTTTTATCTTTTTGGTTGTGTTGCATAGGTTGAGCTCTAAGGGCCACCATACACACATTTACTTTCATTACAAACCAATCAGGGTATCACCTCCGTGATTCGTTACGGGAATCCTTCTTGCCTGTCAATCACATGCATGTGAAATGCAACACTTCTCAATGGCGGATAAATGTAAGGAGGACGGGGCCTGAGAAAGAGGGGACTTTTTTGGATTGTTTAATTGCAAAAGCTGGCTCTCTTACGCCATCTCTCTCTCTCTTTACATCTCTGGAATCTTACCTAAGTCACCTTTGTCTCAGCCAACAAGAAACAAATTGGTGAAATCAATATTGTGTGTGGTAGCTTTCTCAGAGTTTGTTTGTGAAAGGTAAACAGTACTGACTGGATGGGATCTCTGTTCTGCCTATAGTGCCATCACCGGTTAGGGACTGTTTATCACAATGAGTCAAGCAAGTACAAATCAGTCCTTACTGGATGGGAATCCGCCCCCAAAGAACATGTTGAAGAGATCCTCTGGAGAGATGTCCGCCTCAAAGTCATGGCGTTGGTGCTGCCTCTGTCTGGTGGGGTGTGACTGCTCCTCCCCGTACTGATCATACTGCTGCCGTTTCTCTGTATTACTGAGCACCGCGTAGGCAGTCCCAATAGCTGGTTTCACAGAAACAGGAGCACATGGCAATATGAATAATACATTTTGACATTTGGTTAGACTCTGCTATCCAATGGAAGCCATGATAACAACATATATGTGTCTATTCTTAGCATGGGGCAAGTCCCAGTGGGAATTTAACCCCATGGGGGACAAACCATGTTTCTGCATTGAAATGCCACTGTAGGCGATGGGGATCTGAGTCAGTGATTGCATTTATGTTTCTGTGGTGGTGATTTAATCCACCAAAAGTCACAAGAACAATCTCATTCAGTGATCTGTTGTAAAGAGGAACATGTATGCAAACCTCTCTAAACAGTCAATAATTTCACTGGAAAACGTAGCAGGAAAGTGTGTGGTAAAATGTTTTGGAAGGGGTGCCACTGCGAGTTACCCATGGCATACCTACGTTGACTATTCAACACAGAAGTATAATTTGCTCCAAACCCTGTCAGTGCTACTGTTGGAGCAGCCTACTGACATCGGTCAATCATAGTAAATCAATGTACAAATCGTGCTATTACAAAGGGACAGCTATTCACCTTTGAAGGCCTCCGTGGCTCCTGGTGCGTGGTTTTTATCTGGATGGAATTTCAGAGCCAGCTTCCTGTACGCTTTCTTAAGATCCTCCTCCACTGCATCCTTTTCAACACCAAGGATTTGGTAGTAATCTTTACAACTCTTGATCCTTTAAGCACACAACCATCATAATAACAAAGAACAAGTTCAGGTTATGGAAACAAACTTGATAACAGAAAGGCATAACATAACTACCAAACAGGACACGTTACACAACTCAAGTCTTTGGAAAGGTGAACTGGTCCTAGATACAGCTACCTGCCGGGGAACTTCAGCCACATCATTAAAAATGCATCATTGACTGAGCCTGGTTAGGACAAGCTCACTTTTTGACCGCGTCAAGCTGATCTGCCGTATACGGTTTGGCTGTCTCGGCGGGCCCCTCTCCTGACCCATTCGCTTCGTCTGCTTTGCTGCGATGCTTCATTCTGGGTCCATCTCCGTTCATAGTATTGTCATTGCCGTCTGGAGGCTTTCCATTCTGTGATAACGACTCTAATAGATCTATTAAAGAAAGGACGATACATCAGTACAGACAGATAGTCCAGTGTATTTTGCAAATACCGGTACTAAGCAACACAGTTTGAGTTCAAGCAGCTTACGACTAGCAACGTAGCAGCTAACTACATTGCTAGGAAAGTGTTGGCCAAACTGCAAACACAAACATGGCAATGGGGTCTAGGTTTAATCACCAGTCTGGATTAATCAACAATAAGAGGAGGAAAACACTGGCCGAAGTAAAGAACTACATATACCAGTTTCATCTACGAAACGCTTGTGCTGATTCGAGATGCTAACATTAGCTGACGGATTTGGAAGTGTTGGCCCTTCGGCTGAAACAAGAAACGCAGCGGAGGCAGGCATCGATTCGACATACTTTTCGCCTGGTCTGTTGGATACAAACGTTGTGCCTTTTCCAAAAAACGTCTGCCCTTCTCCGCTTGGTGGTTGCTTATCGCATTTCGAGCGATATTTATGCACCGCTCGGCTTCGTCCTTGTTTGAGTCCATCGCGACACAGCGGAACTGTTTACTTGCCCCGGGACGCGTAAAGGTGACGCACGGCGCGCCCGGACACGTCATATCTGAGCGTTTCTGAAGGATAAACTTTTTGCGGCAAACCGTGGTAGCAACCACAACAAGTAACGAATAAACCTGTTAGTTCTCGATTTAACCATATGCTAAACATACCTTGATGAGACTGTGATTCCTCGTCGTCTTAATATTTTAATAATATGGCTTGGACAGTCCCATGCATTAAGCCGGTCGTGGCTTTTCAACGTCAGCTGCAGGGCTTTCTATCGAAGTCCTTTTTTTGCTTGTCAACTGTTGATGGTACTAAGCTTAAACCGCCAAAGAAAACACGGAGAAAGAAACAAAATTAGAACGCTTTCGATGAAAACATGTCCTGGGAAGACAGACTGGCTGATGCTGTGACACCTCTTTGGAGACTCAGTTATGATGAACAACTTCACATCAAACAGCAAAACCAGGAAAATATACTGTCTCAATTCTCTTCCCAGCTTTCCCATTTAATCGCAGCTCAGCAATCACCGGTTGTCAACGATACGTCTGGCTTCTCTGTTCTCCCTATAATGCCATCGCCAGTTATAGACTGCTATCGCAATAAGTCCACATTCTCTGTCAACAAAGGCGTGGACGGCAACCCCAAAACAGTCGGGTTTTATGTTGGTACTGGCAGGGACCGAAACATTATTTGCGTCAATGGAGACCACCTTCTGAACATGCCTGAAAAGCACAAACAAGTGGCCAGATGCTACCAAGAATTCATTCGTATGTCTCCCTTGGATTCATGCCTTCTGTTCCATAAAGGAGGTCACTGGCGAGAGGTCACGGTCAGGACCAATGCAAAGGGTCACACTATGGTTATAGTCTATTTTCACCCACAAACACTTGTCCCTGAGGAGATAGCAATTCACAAACAAGCCCTCGTGGATTACTTCACGAAGGGCCCGGGAGCCATCTGTAATCTCTACTCACTGTTCTTCCAAGAGACTTCCATGACCCGCTGTGATCACGAAGAATCACCATATCAACTCCTCTATGGCCAGCCTCATATACATGAAGAGGTGAGTTCTGATCACACACACAGGAACTCCACCGCATACTGTAAACCAGAGAGTATTTTAATTTGAGTATGTAAATTATGTATTTTTCATATACCATTGCCACATTCCCCTGCCTCAACAGAATGCAGAAAAATATACATTTCATATTTGCTCAGTCATTTCGTAACTGGCGGCAGTTAGGGTGTTGACTTCTAGCCCAAGGGTTCTGAGTTTGAACACCAATTTGTCCACAGTCACCTGTTGGCATATGCTTTGACCCCTACCTTCTAAGTAATGACGTATCATCAGTGAGACGCAGTCTCTGTGTCTCACTGATGATACGTCTGAACAACACAAACGCGAGCGCGCCAGCCAATTGAACGAAGCCCAGTCCTTATTCCATTTTCCTTTTCACATAAGTCTTTTCCACCGACCGCAAACCCATTCTGGTTCGCAGAAAGTGTTGGAAACTTAAACAGAAAAAATGAAGTCAGTGCACACAAAATTCTCTTCATCCCGAGGTTGACCCGAGAGAGAATATTGATCCTCCCCATGACAATTACATCCCGGGACGACGGGGACATCATTAATTATAATCCCTGGTCTTTACATGTGATGTCATTCACAGCTGCTGGGCTTCAAGTTCCGCATCTCCCCGGACGCCTTCTTCCAGGTCAACATGGCCGCAGCCGAAGTGCTCTTCACCGTGGCCCGGGAGCTGTGCTTCCCAAAAGGGGCGGCCGATAGGGTGGGCGGTACCCTTCTGGACGTGTGCTGCGGCACGGGCGCCATCGGCGTCACCCTGTCCCCCGCGGTGGAGCGGGTCGTCGGGGTGGAGCTGGTCCCACAGGCGGTGGAGGACGCCAGACACAACGCCGCACTCAACGGCGTGCTCAACTGCCAGTTTCTCGCCGGCAAAGCAGAGGTGATCCTTCCCGGGATCATCCCCCAGCTGAGCAGTTCGGAAGAAGGAGGAGTAGGAGTAGGAGTAGGAGGCGGCGGCAGCGGCAGCGTGGCAGCCGTGGTCAACCCCGCCCGAGCCGGGCTCCACTACCGGGTGGTCCGGGCATTGCGAAACCAACCCGCGGTGCGCAGACTGGTATATGTTTCCTGTAAACCAGACGGCGAGGCCATGAGGAACTTCATTGAGCTGTGCTGCCCTCCGGACCCACAGAAGAAACTCACGGGGGAGGCCTTTTCCCCGAGAGTGGTCGTGCCAATCGATATGTTCCCCCACACGCAGCATTGTGAACTGGTGCTACTTTTAGAGAGATAGGTTTGAAACTGAATATCTGTATACTTATTTATGATTTTTAAATCCTGCTAGCTAGCTAGTTTTTTGTTTTTTTTAAAAGAGGAATACGTATTTGCATAAACAGCTACTGCATTCATTCAAGTCAAGGCTGTGTTCTTCTATCCAATTAGATTGACCAATCCAATTGTCCACTGCTGTAATGCTGTACGCATACACTAGGTGGTACTGTTTGGGCTTCCACGTGTCCAGTATATGTCACATTGCCAAATTGTAATTGTTTCACAATAGATTATGGTCATACTTTCAGTTCACCATAGTTCATGTGCTGAATGTTAAAGTTGGTCAACCCAGGACATGTGCTGTCATTTATTGCAACATAGATTAATTTTCAGGTAATGCTGTGATGATGTCCATCCCTTCATTGAGAGTTCAGTCACCCCACAATGGGATGAGCAAATGTGTTGTTGCCATTGTTGCACAATAAACTGTATCTATATGATATGAAATTGAAAGGAAGAGATTGGGATGACACGAGAAGGTTGGGTGGGTTATAGTCATCGCCCATAGATAAGGGGCACGGGGTGGCTTGGTTGAAACTTTGCACCGCAGGCACCAGGTTGCTTCAAAATATTGGAAATGAATGTAGGCTTCAGTTATACAACAACCCAAACATCACTATACCCGTTAACTCACTATGTCTCTGTCCCACACATTTTACAACGATGAGCTCATAGTATTGCTGATATGATATTAGGCCTATTGTCCTACATCGGATTGCACTGATATCTGCTCTTTTGCCCTCCATATTAGCCCTGCTTAAGCATTTCAAGTCACTATTTCCTGTCATTGCACAATCATGTTTGCAATCAGGTCCATTTTTATGAAACAGAATCTTGCATTTAGGTTGGCCTTATTTATACAGGCTATTTTGTATTGTGTGTATTGCTAATTGTTATTGTGTGGATTTAATGTGTATTGAGCGGTTGTCTACATTTCGGGATTAAGAATATATCTAACTATCCATCCATCTGTTTTTCTTCGACAACAAGGATTTTGTGCCCGAGTGTCTATTATATAGACACTTTATAGTCACACTCATAGCCTACGTTAACTGATGGATACATTGAAAAAGTCACTCAGTGTTCCAACTGTTGATATATCAGGTGATATTACCAGCACCTACAGGCCTATTCGGACAACAGGAAGCAAGAATAGAAGAATAGATTACATCATAAACACAAATTGTACTCGTGTTACCCGGTGCTGACATAGGCCAGCCGCAAACGAGAGACGAGAATGAACTAGTTAGGTCTAGTTTGGGTGACATCTCAACATCAGGTCTCGAAGCCAAATCGTCCTGTCACGGCTGTTTCGTAACCATGTGTGGAAACAAGCTGTGCAATAATGAAAACCTTATCATCACCTTATCTAATACAGAATCTGAATTCCGTCCGTCCAAGAACATCAGATAAAAGGGCAACCAATGGGGCACTGGGGGGCATCAATTTCCGCCTGTTCCGCCCACTCCCGCTGTCTGCAGCTAGGGGTACTTGTGAAACGCCGTCGAAGAATGAATCAGAACCTTAGGTAACCAGACGACGATCCACCTCACTCGTGTCTTATCCTTCACGTTATTACCACCAAGGTTCGCTCAGCGGCTTAAGCGACGACTTGACTTCAACGATAAACGCCCGTCGCATCTAAACGCTTTGAAACGGTGAGTAAAAGTGAAGATGTGCTCGTCCGCTCTTGTTGAGCGCTGGAGGAAAAAATACCAGAAACGAATGCGTAGTTAACGATCGGATGCATGGAGTCACTGTCAGAAAACATGAAGACCCTAGGCTGAAGTTGCTCACGCCGGATTGGATTGATCTGTTTTGATCCAGCTCTTAAGTCGTTGTTTGAATGTGTGTAACTGATACTGTACCCAATATCCATTCTCTTTTCAGCACCGCTGTTTAAAATGACCGAAACGGATACCAGGAACCACAACCCCAGCAAGCAACAGAACGGGGTTGCGGCGACGGAAATATCGACCGTGGAAGATGTATTTGATGATACATATAGGGAAAAAGAGGGTCCTAAACCGCCGAGGAGACTCGTCTGGAGAAACATCATATTGATGTTGCTTTTACACTCCGGAGCGCTTTATGGACTGGTGCTCATCCCTTCCGCATCAGTTTTAACCCTTGCATGGAGTAAGTATTAACAGTACAGTACAGTACAGCCTAGGCAGGCGTTTCTTTTCTTTCCCCGTTTGTATCTATTGAAGTCACTCCCTACATTCCAGAAACAGAACACAGTGTGCTGGTAGGTGAAATACAGTCACGGGACCCAACAAACGTCCCCTGTTCATTAATGAATGATCCGTGTGGTTTTAAAATGGTTCATTCGTTTTGTTAACACTTTTTCTTCGTAAATGTCGGCCTTTTTAAAACTAAATTCCCGTGGCGCTCAAAGTGACGGCGGGGTCGGATGTCATCCAACATGTTATTGTGCACTTTTTCCTCTAACTTTGCTGATTCAAATTCAAGACTTGAGGGCCGTAAACACGCACTTTATAGCGGGATTAGACTTTCTGCTCAATAAAGTAGACAACAGAGCCATGCTTTGAATTACTGAACCCCTTGTGTCCAATGTGACACTTGCATAATCCCCCCCTCCCCATCTCCTCCTGTTCTTTTTTTTTTCTTGGCAATGCTGCACGGCAAATTATTTCACCAGCGAAGACAATGCACAATCACCATTCCAATAGTCATTCCATTGTAAGTTGCTGCTGGACAGCAACGCAACAAGCGAATGCCCTTTGCCAGCCACAGCCCCCGGCTCCTCCATTCCACGGCGTCGTCTGGCCACACATAGAAACACATTCAGTACTTTTGCAACAACAACTGGAAGAGAGAACAAACCAGCGTGTACACTCAGCTATGGAGCTGAAAATAAATAACTCCCACATGACATCGATGCTGCGTGGAAGCTTGGGAAATTGGGAATAGCATGATGTGCTCATGGGGCGGCTCACAGGGCAAAACAACCTTATTAGAACGGTGTAGTGTATATGTCAATTGGTATCTTTAATGTGTCTTTTTTTTGTTTATCTGCCCTCCCCCTTTCTCTTGTAGCTGCTGTGTGCTTTATTATCAGTGCTCTTGGTGTGACTGCCGGGGCCCACCGGCTATGGAGCCACAGGACCTACAAAGCATCCTTCCCCCTGAGAGTTTTCCTGGCCATGGCTAACTCCATGGCATTCCAGGTACCCCCTAACCCTAACCCCAACACACCAGGATATACAGTAACAGATTAGATTTAGTTTTTAGATGGAATTTTGACCACTCCCTGCTCATTGCTGACTAATCGTGGGATTGGTTCGGGAATACGTCTCGGCTATCATTAACAGATGCGTGAAATGCAACACCTCTCAATGATGGTGCATGTAAGGAGGCAGGGTTCAGAGAGGGAGGGGGCGTTTTTTTCATTGTTAAGTTCCAATTCTTGCTCTCGTCTGCTCGCTCTCTTTTCAACTCTCAAATCCTGCCCATATGAACCCACCTAGTAATGTGGACGCAAGATCTGCAGTCTAGACTTCTGCATTCTAAACCACTGCAAACACGACACAGGCATGTTGCAATTAAAAGAGCACAGTTGTATAATGTTGTGGTTTTTGAGTCAAATTGTGCCCATGATGTATGGTAGGCATGACAAAACAACAAGCGTCATGCAAACAACTTCTGTTTTGGTCATTTGCCCAGCATGTAACCTTGCACACTGCATACTGTCAAGTGTCAGCAGTGTTTATGACTTTATTAAAGCATCGATACATCTATATTCATACTGTAGGACATGAACCAGTTAAACACTGGTGATGTAATGCGGACTACGTACTATGTAGTTCTTATCTCAATGCACATGCCTCACATGAGCCTGTTGTTGACTTTCGATTTACTCTCTCTCTTGACCAGAACGACATCTACGAATGGGCGAGGGACCACCGCACACACCACAAGTACTCGGAGACGGACGCCGACCCCCACAATGCCCTGAGGGGTTTCTTCTTCTCCCACATCGGCTGGCTGCTCGTCCGCAAGCACCCCGACGTCCTGGAGAAGGGGCGCAAGCTGGAGGTGTCGGACCTGAAGGCGGACGCGGTGGTCATGTTCCAAAGACGGTACGTGGGCAAAGGAACAAAGTCAGATCCTCTGTGCCTCATGTGTTTGGGGAGAGAGAAATGCACAGAGGAACTCGTGGTTCTATTTATCTACTTTCTGCGAGTGACTCGTAAGTCATAAGAAAAATAGTAAAAGTTTTTCCCTTTTTTTTTTTTTAAGCACCGAGAAGTCTTTAGTCCTCTAGTGAATCCAAGAGTGCAATGTAGTGCCTTTGTGAGAAAGTACAGTTTACAGGTTAAACCTGTACATCGTGAATATGAGTCATGCTGAAGTCTAAAGTGCAGATGTCGTTTTTTAAATACTGGACAATCTCATAGGTCTAGCAGTTTTAATGCAGCCAGCCACCTTTTGGAAATTTCAATAGTTTATCTTTTGCTTGCTTGCTTTTGCTTTGCTTGCGTTTATCTTTTCGCTATTTACTACCACCATCGGATCCAAAACGGGTGTAATCACATTCTCGTCAGCTTTGACGGCGCTTCAAGCAAATAAAAAGATCCCACAGACACGCATTACAAGGTCTTCTGTTTGCTATCAAGGTATTGTGTCTTTATCTGCAATCAGGAAGCTTCGGTGTGAGTCAGGCTGACCATAAATGTCAGACAGGGTACCAAAGGCTGCCCCAGGTGCAGATGGGATCATGCACAGCCAGGGTGCAGTTACCAAGGCATGGTGTCAGTAGGTCGAACCTTGTTCCGGCCACCTTGTGTCTTCCATACCACCATTACATTTAATCAAGGGCAATTGAATTGGCTTCTTGTTTAATTTATTTTACTCTCGTCAGTGCATTTGATAATCGGAGAGCTTGTCAGACCAGCGTCTGGCATATGGATTCAGGCTACTTGACCTCCCCCTTCCTCACCCTTATTGTTTTACTTTGTATCTTATACCCATTAATTATGAATAATGGTATTTGGCCCCACGTATTTATTGACATTTTTTAGTGTGTAGTTCCTTTTTAGATCAATGCATTTAATGTTATCGGCATCACTTTCGATTAGATTATATTGTCTCTAAGTCACTTGGGGTATTAACAGGTGCAATAAGTTGAGTTAGATGCTACTCAATGGGTTCCATATAGCTGGCCCTTCTCCTAGCCACGTGTTTCTCCTGTGAGCCTAAGGACTGGTGTGGTCTTTTTCTCCCAGGCACTACAAGCTAGCCGTGTTGCTGCTCTGCTTCCTGATGCCCATGCTGGTGCCATGGTACCTGTGGGGCGAGTCCCTCACGGTGGGCTACTTTGTACCTGGCCTCATGCGCTACGCCTTGGTGCTCAACGCTACCTGGCTGGTCAACAGTGCCGCACACATGTGGGGAAACCGGCCATACGACCAGGGCATCAACCCCCGGGAGAACCGCTTTGTGGCATTCAGCGCAGTGGGTAAGGAACCCAAAGGTTGCTTTCATGGTTTTACAGTGGAATGGACAAGACTGTGTGTGCAGATTGTTCACTGCAGGAGAAATCCCACCATGGATTTTCACTTTTTGGGCCTTTTGTATTTTTTCTGCTTCAAAAAATGGACAATATTTGTATTAGCATGTCTCTTTGAATTCCTGTTAGCCTAAGGCATTGGGTGCCCTTTTTTAGCCAAGCATTTATGATGGGGAAGAACTAGCAGCAAATGTTTATTTTTGCTCAGGGACATCCTGGATTGTTGACTTTTTACAAGATTGTAATTAAGACACTTTTTTGTCAGTTTGCTTCATCCAAAGCTACTTGTAGGGAGTTGTTTATTATGAGTCAACAGATTGGGCTTCTTGTTCAAGAATGCAAATGCATCAACATTTGGGATCGAACCCAGAATATCCATCATGCATTCAATACAGACAGTTTTTAATCCATATTTTTCTTTTTGTTATCCCTCTACTCCTGTTCTCCTTTTGAACTCACAGGGGAGGGCTTCCACAACTACCATCACACTTTCCCCTTCGACTATGCCACCAGTGAGTTTGGCAACAAGCTGAACCTGACCACTGTCTTCATAGACCTCATGTGTTCCCTTGGCCTGGCCTCGGACCGCAAGAAGGTATCCCAGGAGACGATCCGTGCACGTAGACAGCGCACGGGTGACGCCAGCAACAAGAGTGGCTGAGGAGCGATCAGGTCAGGGGGGAGGAGACTCTGCAGTAACAGATACCAACTTTGTCCTACCCAAGAGGGAGCCTGGCGAGAGCATTACAGCCAGCCTTTTGGTGGGACAATTGTGGTAGAAGTTATTGTAATTAGTTGAATTACAATGACAAACAAAAAATGATCATGGTTCTTATGTCTACTTCTGTTAATGAGTTTGAAAAAAATATTCATAAGTTCTCGAGAGTAATTATGGCTTTAAATGGTCCTATACCTTTTCTGTAAGCTTGTTTTTATTATTTAATTTTATTTTGTATTATGTAGTGACATGTCTAGACTGTTGGTCGGAGGTGGTTAACGTGGCTGGGCTTGTAAGCACAGCTACTTTTTTTTTCTTTTTTTTCTTTTACCAGCCATGATACAGGGAAGGTATCAGGAGATCGACAGCAGACTGGAATTAAAGTGGCTTATTATTTTGAGGCTAATATGCCAACCGCACGGTGTGTGTGTGTGTGTGTGTGTGTGTGTGTGTGTGTGTGTGTGTGTGTGTGTGTTTGTGTGTGTGTGTGTGTGAGTTAGCCAGTGGGTGTCGGGTGTGTGTGTGTGTGTGAGTGAGAGTGTGCGTGCGTACGTGCGTGTGTGTGTGTGTGTGTGTGAGCGTGTGGTATGCGAGTGTGCGTGCGTGTGTCCCCTGCAACAG
>JAOPJL010000042.1:8490605-8500793 GCA_027123545.1 Trisopterus esmarkii | reverse complement strand
CCCCCCCCCCCCCCCCCCCCCCCCCCCCCCCCCCCCCCCCCCCCCCCCCCCCCCCCCCCCCCCCCCCCGCGAGAAGAAGAGATAGATATAAGCAGTTTACAGAAAAATAGAGTTATGAGAGAGGTAGCCAGTTTGCAGGGAGAAAGAGAAAGAGAGCCTTAGGGGAGAGAGGGAAACGGAGCCCATTAGGGGCGAGAGTCTTAAAGGTGGTCTAATTTATAGAGAGTGTTCCAGGGGTGGATATGGGGGAGGGGAGGGGATTAGCCCCCACCCTTCCAACTAGGCCCCAGATGTAGAGCTCCTCTATAGATGAGCACAGAGCTCCACCCACCCGAAATAAACATGTGAGCAAACCAAGCAGTCACGGTGTGAATATAAATTAGAGTTTTATAAATGAGGCTTTTATGAAGGTTCGTCATTGCTGTACTTTTCTGCTCGAGTTCCAGCAAACCTCTTGTATGGATGCAGTAAATATTAAATGTGCTTTTGACCGACTATGTGCCTTTACCGACACAGCTATAGCACGACACCTTAGCCTTTTGGGGCAGACGCTAACGGGTAGTCATGGAAACGTTTATAGCTATGGGTTAAATAGCAGAAGACCAACCAGACAGAACAAAGATGGACGCATTTCAAGAATTTCCAACAGAACAGAACTTTTAATTAAATCGTCAAGAATTGCCATTTGCCAGGAGCTGAGGGATGTGAACAGCGCCTGATCCAGCACGCCATTCCTCCTGAGCACATTGAGGCAAGGAGATAAAGGAACAATAAGGCACTTTATTCCCAAACGGGCTGCTTTAAGGAGGCTTGGATAGGGGCAGGGTAGGGGATGTTTTAGGAAAGAGAAACCTGAAAAGGGGACAGAGCAGGCGGATTGAGTAGACAGATATCCTGTTTGCTTGGCGCAGTACCCTTCCCTCGCACCAGTACAGAACCACCATTCAGGCTGCCAGTGAATACACAAACTTACATCTGGTGGTACGTGAGATATGCAAGCTGCTTGTGCAAATGCAAATGTCAAATCGTGGGGGCCACATTTAATACTATTTAATCACTTAAATAGCAGGCTCCTTTTACCACCGTTTACTGTCGATTATTTTTGAAAGACATCCGTCTGTAATGAGACAATCTGCATACGCATCTTACGCAAGGATGTCTAGACCAGGCGCAGTGTGTGGCCCAACCCATGGTACGCCCCACAAATTAGATAACTGCAAACACAATATTCCTCACAGTGACCTGGGTTTGATACGCAACTATGATCCTATGCTAAATCTCATTCTCTTCCAACCCTTTACTTGAAGGAATAAAAAGACTGTGAAGTATATTGTATATAAAAAGGATGCCCTAGAAACAGGCAGAACCTTCAGTAAACAGCTGGGGCAAACCAGCCTTACCACCAGGCTATCCCGCTGTCTCCCCTTACGCCATCATGTGTCCTTTGAAAGGAAGACCTACAGTGGTCTCTATTCAGGTGGCTGAGGAGGATAGGGTGGCAGACAGGGCCAAAGCCGGACAACTTTCCACTGCACATGAATGGGAGAGTTCAGGCCCCAATGGAAATATTTTCTATCTAAGCTGCCCTCTGCATTTAAGTATGCATATACACATAAAAACAATATTTATTTGACTGGGGTGTGACGTTCTTGGAATCTTGGAATGGCAGGGAATATTTCTAGAAAAATATTGAAATAAACTGCAAAAAGGCAATGAAATTATCTAAAAATAACTTGAGGAACTTGAGGACATATATGGGCATATTCTTCACATTACCCATTAAACAATGTCTGCCTCTTCCTGTTAGTGTATTATGACCCTCAATGGGGCCAAAGAGATTAGCTGATGGTTACTTTTAAAAATAAACTCCCAATAAATTCCCAAGCAATGAGTTTCATGACATTTTTCTTTGAGAACTGCCTCTTGAACAAACATTGCTTAATCCATGCTTTGAGAAAAGACCCAGCCCCTAATGGCAGAATGAGGCCTATGACAGGACACAAAGCACAGACTGAGACGGCTGTGTTAGCATTACGCTGAATGTTTTAGTCATTTAGTCATGCTGACTTGTACTGCTCCCCTCCCCTGTTTGTTGATGAGCTAGGGAAGATGAGGGGAAAAAAGACTCCCTACTGATTGCCGACATGGTTTCTCCATTACTGCAACTGATTTGTATGTTGCGTTGTATATGTTTTATAGCCTTATGTATAATAGACTATTTCCAATACAAAAATGTGTCTTCATTGCTTTAGTGTCATTGGTATGTACATTGCAGTGATGGAAGACCATGTTTCAGTTACACCCCAACAGCCGAGTCTTACTAAAATTAATGAGATTGGCCAATCAAAAAGCAGTACATTAAGGCACCAACATAGGTTTTTTATTTGGTTTGTCAACAACAACAACAACAGGTAGTGACTTTATAATTATAAAAAAATGCACCTCAACTCATAAAGGCTATCCTTCTGCTATTTTTGGCCGGTCATACTGGTTTTGTAGTTTACACATGTTGTAGTTTACACACGCTGATTTGTGGTAGGCCTTCTTTTGTTAGTCCTGTAAGCTACTGTATGGTCATAAACTTCTTAACCAAACCAAGTCAAAATGGTTTTCCACATAACCTCTGAGCTCCAGCACATTACTCATTATTTTCCAAGGTGTTTGGGTTACACTTGGCAGAGAATTTTGTGTCATGGCATTTCTCACACCTACAGTATCTTACATGTTATTTTTGTAGTGGTGTATTACGATTAGGTGGGTTTGAAGTCACCACCATGTAATATTACAATGTAGCCTTACATGTAGGTTGTGTTGTTCTGTTGTAGGCCTATTACATACATTACTATTACATCTTTATAACATTTGTGTTGTAAAACTGTTAGTTAGAAACAGATAACTGGGTTTGCTGTTGTCATGGCAACAGCACCCTGTAACATAATCCGAAGATAATGTATGTTGTTGCTATTTTTATCCCGAAGCTAATTATTAGCATCATTAATTTACATCCAAACAATATTATATAGCAACAATCTAACAATATTTTACCAATTATCTACAAACTAATATTTTTGTGTGTACATTTGAAGGCCTATAATTTGTAAAATAATGTACACCTATGCCAACACAAATGGCACAAGTGTGAATTATTATTGTGGGTGTGAGTTTAAAACCTTGAGGTATAAATATTGAAGGGATTTTTGTAGCTGTTGCCGGTCTGAAAATTCCCAAGTCACCAATGACGACTTGGTGGAAACATCTGCATCATGCTATGTTGCTATGGAGATCGACTAGCATTAGGGAAAGGGTCTGGGAACAACAGCTGTGAACTCTGGGTGGCAGGGAATGAAACAGAATGGATGCACGCATGAATGGAGGCACTGTTTTTTGCTTCTGCTCTTTCCCACACAACTTTAGGCGGAATCCTAGTGGAGGAACATTAAACGACGCACATACAGACAACACCGACCCCCGGTGAGACTGTACAAGCACCCCACCCATAGTACAGAATGAGGCCTACACACTACCGGGCACTTCTTTGTAGGCTACATATTTTAATTCACAGAGCTGGGGAATAACATACACACATAGGGTTCTAATGAGCCTTTTATGAACGTGTGTTATACACTACATACACAGAACACAAAAGCACTTTATTCATGGGGGTGGATGACGAGAATTTCTTTCGAAGGAAGGAAACAGTCAGGAAATGGTTAAAAAAAAAAACAGGAAAGGGCGACTCACGGCAACATTCTCTCTCTCTCTCTCTGTTATATTATTATCGTAGTATTAGTAAGTGTCATATACAGTAGGCTTTTGTTAATGTGTGGTTACCACATTAACAAAATGTGGTAAAAAACCTTGCTTAAAGTGTCTTCCGGTTTCTTTAAAATGCTACAAGGAGTAGAAGCTCACTGTATTCACGTGTCGCACATATCAAATACCAATACTAGCACAGCAGTTTCGGCGGAGCCTCAGCCAAGCTGAAGATAAAGCAGCCATTGAAGGGGAATCACAGTGCTTACCTTCATATACCATAAAAGAGCTGCTCTGAGGGCTGGCCTTGACAGGGCCTACATTCACCTTCAAGCTATACAGTAGCTGCATTTTATGGAGAGCTTACAGTTCAATGGACTTATAGGCTACCCTAATGTAATAGGATGTGTGAATTCTATACTTAGGAATAGGAAAATATAACGTCTGGGATATCGATTTGTATATGGCTTAAGTGTTGGGTTCCTGTGCAGAATAACGCTGGTTTGACATCTAACATGTTTGCTAACGTTTTTCGTATACTATCATCATCCTATTCTAGTGCACATCCATAAAACCTTTCTTCATCTCTTAATCACTCTCTCACACACCATCACACACCAACACACACCAACACACACACACACACACACACACACACACACACACACACACACAGAAACACACACACACACAGAAACACAGAAACACACAACCAAATTACAAACAAACATCAGTCCCTTGAAAGGTGTTAAACCTACAATAGTTTAGTCTAATGACACTTAATGCTCCCTAATTACAATACAATCTATGTTAAGATATTTTTTTGTCAATACATCTGTATTAATACTAATGAATACGTTATGGTGTCGGATAAAAGGAAATTGACATAGAGGTCACGACATATTAACCTGCCTGTTACCTTTGGGTATAGGTTTAGGATTCCCTTTCTAACCTTTTTGCCTGAACAACCTTGGAATGTATTGCATCCATCCTGAATCGTGTATCACTTAGAAACATCTATTTCAAACTCGGTAATCCTAACTATCTCCAAGCGAATAGAATAACCTGACCATTTAACCGCTCCACCGATGAGCCTCCAGGGCTTTGGACGTGTGGTGGTCGTGGTGCGGTTGTGGTTGCACTCGGCACTGAAAGCGACTCCTCAAGCCTAGTCATATAAAAAGAGCTTAAACTCTCACAATAAATACTTATCTTCTTTTTCCAAGTTTCCCATTTAAAACATGAACTGGTCCTCAAGTGCATACTACATCCCTCACGTTTGCACGATGCACGAAACTACAAAGCTTTAATTTCTTTGCATTTCATGGTCGAGTGAAAAGTTAAATATGATCCAAAAATACCCAGTCGGAGTCAGTAATACAGTTCATCGTCTGACCCTTGTTTACCTACACCTTTGGTACGCACAAAATCCACCTCAATCTCCTTCCCTGTTGCTAACCGTTAACTAAACCGGCTGTGTTTGGTCCCAGCTTCACAGGTCAATCCTGCGAGAAGGCAAACTGTCTCTCCTCCAGCAAACTTAGGGTCCTGTTAAGCAGTGCCGTTTCGCTATCCACAAACTTATACCCAAACATCTTCATGGCGGGTCCACACAGCTTCTGCACCACCTGGACCAGCTTGAAGGGTATGCGATACCTCCACTTCTCCGCCTGCTCCGAGGAGTTCTTCTGCGTGGAGTAGACCCCGCTCGCCCCCCTGGTGGTCTGGGTGTTCTTAAGGATCCAGTTCTTGGCCTGGGGACTGAACGGGATCCCGGTGAACTTGTACATCTCCTCCGCCTTCTGCATGGGGAAGTGCGCGATGTCCTCGTACCGCACCAGCATGTAGCGTCCCTTCAGCCAGCCGGGCAGACCCAGGCCCAGCTCCGCCGACATCCTGATCTGGTCGCAGGTTCCCTTGAAGCGCTTCACCTGCTCCACGTCCTCGGGCACCTCGCCCTCCTGCGCCCAGGAGTTCCACGTCTGGTACTGGGCCGAGAAGGCCACCATGCGGGACGCCAGGACGGCCCGCGGGTCTCGCACCAACTGGATCACCATGACGTCCAGGCGCGGGTCCTCCACCAGAGGCCGGAGGGTCTCCAGCTGCCGCACGCGCACGGTTTTGATGGCGTGGTGTTTCTTCGACAGGCAGGACTCGGCCGCCAGGGTCAGGTTGAGTGGGCCGCAGCGCCGGGTCCTGCAGTGGTACCTACGACGACAGCAGTAGTAGATGTGTAATTTTTTTTTGCTGCAAATATCTCATAATGAAGTACATCAATATCATCAGTACGGATTGCCACTGAAAAAAAAAGAAAACACTATACCTCTCGAAAATGTCCTTGACGAAGGGAGAGCAAACCGACTTTTCACAGAGCGACGAACTGGACTCTCTGCGGAACAGCGCCGCGGTGACGTGGTCCTGAGGAGCCGGCGAGATGTATCTCTCCAGAGAGCCGAAGTCACACAGGAAGAGCCCCTGGAGAACGTCCCGGTACATCTCCGTCAGCCCTGTGACGTTCCCGCTCTCCGCCGCGTCGGCCAGCTTGCGCTCGATGTGCCAGAGGGGCTCGAACATGTAGAACATGTTCCCGCCATGCTGGTTGAAGAACTCCCCCACAAAGGAGGAGCCTGACCGCGTGGTGGCCATGAGCAGGATGTGCTTGTGAGGGTCGCTGGCGTTGTAGTTTCCCATGGCCTCCTCTCTCGGGTCCTGGTCCTCAGTGAGGGCATTTTGGGTCGTGTCGTTTTCGTACATGGGGCTGGATGACGTCTGCAGTGGAGTCTGCCTCTGGGTCAGCTTATCAGACACCCTATTGAGAGTTCTGCAATGGGTTATCGTGGATCAAAAGCGCGCACACACACACTATGTCCCCAATACACTGGAGTTGTTTCGGAACATTTCCGATTTCAACCCCCACGATTGCCTAGTGTTTAGGGTGTCCACGACTCTGCGGCATACCTGTAGGTGATCTCTGAGCAAAATAATTAACCCCTACTTTCTAATCAATGTATGATGTATACACATTAAAATGAATGGTTATTAGCTTTGGATAAGTGTGTCTGTTTAATGACTCAAGAGTAGTATATTGGTTTATAGAACTAGCCAAGGGATGAGTCTCTCTCTGGACAGTTGCGACCAGCCTAGGAAACGACGGCCCTCCTTTTTAATTGTTTTATGGTTTTATTGTTAGCCCTAACAGGAAGGGGTAAACAGCATTACCATAATTGTTATTGGTTCAATTGGTGTACCGTTTCTTCTCTTTCAAAACACCCCTCGTCTTCCTCAAGAGCCTGATCATTATGATCCATGAACAAAAAAAAACGCATTTCACCATTCGGGCTTGACCCATCCCAATACCTTGAGAGTATGTTGCTCTCCTTCTCGATGATGACCAGGGCCACGATAAAGATGAAGACGATGGCATACTTGGTCTTCATAATGAAGATTCTTGGATTGTCTGAGGAGAACGTTGGAGTTGTGTGTTTATGGACAGGGGGGGGCTGTCGTGCATACGTCAGCTCACTCAGTTCCCAGCGCTCTTCTCATGTCTTGTCATGTTATGGACGAAGCCCGAGTCTGGAATCATGAAAAAAAAGGCAATGATTACTCCTCAATGTAACATTTAAGTAAACTAAAATAATTTCAAGAGAAGTCAAATTGTAGGGCATAATGTGAGGCCTTAAAGCAAACACAGGTGATTTATTTTAGAAACTTTTCTTTTTCTTTATATTTGTATATTCTCTTAACACACAAGCAGCAATCAATAAATCAAATACGCAAAAGAAATGGGGTCTGTGGCTGTCGGCAGGCCCATATGAAATGATTGGCTAGCCTACCTGGCAACCAAATCATATGATCTACCTATTTACCTGTGGCCCTGTGCACTCATTGTGCACTCATTGCGCATGACCAGAGTCTTCCCCCAGACTAAGCATACCTTTTGCTGAAGCTAGTCATCTAATTGCGTGTTTTGGGGGAGTGGGTTTGGAGTCCTGGAGGAGGGATGGGACCTTTACACAATCTAGATTTCTATTTTGGTGCCACTAAACCACCTACCCTAGTTTTAATGTGATGTAAAGTGATAATGTTAGTACATAGACACAGAGATACATATACTTGATATGGATAATGTATAGGCTTGTAATAGCAAGCCCGTAGTAATAGCAAAGTTAACCAAAAACATCCCTTGGAGCATGCAAATACAGAGGCAGCAATTGCACAATCCATTTCAATGAATGCATCTAGAAGGCATAGGTTTCCAGGTATTGCCTGGTTATTAATGCATACTTGCAGATGACAGGACGCATACTTTACATGAATCTGAAACGCCCAGCAAGCAGTGGGGGTAAAATGCTGTACAGGCACCGACATGTGAATAGTACCATTCAGGTTTTCTTACATACATAAAAGAGTTAATGTGTACAGGGTGGGCACAGGCTACTAACATGTCTGGGCCTGGAAGGACTATAGAGCATTGCAATGTATATTGCTTACCTCATGCCACACATACCAGCCTCCATAAACACCAATCAGCAAATATTTTCAGCAAGCGCAATGATGCCAAAATAATATATATATAATGATCTCTATAATGATGAGCAGTTCCTGCTGGACCTGTCAAATCAGTGGGGTCTCTACAAACAACGGAGAAGACACTTTTCAAGCCTTTGATGAGTTAATGTGTGATCTATAAGTACATACCCTTTTCAGAGAGTCGTCATCGTAGTACAAACACTAGTGTAGCTCATAACACTAATTATGGGTCTCTGCTCCTTCTATGGACCATGGCACAGGTAGAAGAGATCCACTAGGTTAGACTAGTACCCGTGCCTTGGTGCATAGAAGGAGCAGACACATAATTGGTGTTATGAGTGACACTTGCGCATAATCCTACGATAATGCTTCTGTGAAACTATTGTCTATTATGTGAGCTTTTTCCACCACAGCCATCAAACTGTCAGGCTGAAGGCGCGAGTGCAGCGGAGGGCTTTTGCATATTCAAAACTCACTGAAGCGTTTGGCAATTTCTGACTATCTGCTGGAGCAGAAATACACATCACCGTGTTTATCATCTCAGTACAAATTACGTTAATGGTTGCCTTCAAGGCCTTGAGGCACTTCCACAGAGATGTCGTTGACTAAATGGCTGATGATAAGCTTCCATCGCCCACTAGTTTGACGAATTTAACTGATAATTGTAATGGGAACTTTTTTTATTTATTAATCAGTCATGTTGAATTAGTCTATGAATCGATGTGTGTATTACACCAATACAACCCGCATACCCAAAGTAACAAAAATTCATTCAACAGACACAAGCCCCTTGTGTGTTTGGATAGGGGGGGAGGTGTGTGATAGGTGGTCGCTCTGACAATAACGATAGGATCTCCCTTGCTTACGCTGGTGAAATACTTTCCCCTTCATTCGGACTCGTCATCATTATTCTGTACATGCATAGATGATAATGTCGCTTATGTTTCTGTAGATTGGCAGATGTATAACATAAAAACATCTATGATTATCGAGGCGTAATATAGCCTGCCTGTCGTGGCCGCGCTGTAACTGGTTTTACACGCACAGCCTCAGAAAGATGTGAAGGAAAAGGTGCGGAATGTAAATAAACGAAGCTACAAACCTTTATCTGGCTCCTCGGCAGTAGAGCCACAGTTCACTATCATACATCCGAGTGTCCCTCGTAGCATCTTGCTGCATTGTCTTTGCATGGGGGGCTACACACTGCCCCATTGTATCCACAGATGCCGGATCCTTTCCCCCATGTGAAGAGTAGGGACGAAAACTGGACCAAGCTTCGGCGTCTTCAGGAACTCGTCGCTCCCTCAGGGAGGTGTTCTTTCACACATGTCGTCTCCCACGGAATTATCCAAATGCGCAACAATAAAAGTTTACATTATTATTTCATTTCCAGAAAGGATGAAACGCGTTTTTTATGAATAGGCTACGGTGGCCGTTGTACATGTGTACATTGCTTTAGGGAAAGCCGGAACGGTGAAAGTGAAATCAAATCGAGTCAAATGAAGGACTTTGCCTTAACTTTTCCTGCGCCCGGCTGCTCAGTAGTCGAGGCTACACAGGGAGCCGCGGACACGCCGTCCTCACTCCGCGTACATGCATACACGGTCACGTGGTGCCCAATTTACAAGGAGTCCTTGGGGTCTTTTTTCGTGTTTGTTTGTTTTTTTCTAAAAAACGACCTGTGGACGTGTTATGTTTCTAAAACGTGTGGCGTGTAAATCTACTTTTCATTCATACTTTTCGTCATTTCACTTGTTTGCATTCAGTTGATTTAGAATAACGTCTCCATGCAAACCTAGTCGGTTGTGGCATACAACCCATCCCTTCATTGGTGGCACTATTCCATAGGGTTTCTTTAATTGTGTTACCCATATATATATATATATATATATACATATGATG
>JAOPJL010000042.1:8474188-8490597 GCA_027123545.1 Trisopterus esmarkii | reverse complement strand
ATATGATTTTGAGTGCAATTAATTATAAATCTTTAGATCTAATACTCTTCACATTTGTTTTGATATTTAGTGAATGAATGTATATAACGGTGGCCCAAATCCATCTTCTTCTTTCGACCACCTGGTGGCAGCAACGGACAAGAATCTGCATCAGCGGTAGCCTACCTCTTTCAGCAAGAAGGCTTATGTATGTATAATGTATGTTGTTAACATATCCACACTAAGAAATACGTCTACAATTCATATTTGGTAACTTTGGGAAAAGTAGCTTTTCTCTTTGATACAAAATAGATACAAATACACAAACAGAGTAACAGATGGGAAAAATAGTGTATACTATTAAAGAGAAATGCTGACTGATACCATCAACACTAAGCTTTCTATGCTTGCAGTTTGATAAAAACGAAAAGACTACTTTTGATCTGTCTCTACTGTACATGGTGGGATTAAAAGAGTGACCTAGATTTGGGGGTGGAGCAGAACTAAAAGATAACCCTTCCACCCCTGGCAAACTGCACCACAGATTATCATTTATAATAATGATAATCCAAAACAGTCAAGTCCAACGGGTAGCTTGTGCTCAGGTGGTCTGGATTCACAGGTTAGATAAAAAAACAAATCGACCAAATAGGTAACAATATTTGATGTTCACAATTGTATTATTTATCTATCTATTTCCTGTTTTGTAAAAACAACACAGGTTTAACGAGCACATATGTTACGCCTCTCAAATGGTTTGTTACCCTGACAACTTCCGAACAACCTGTTTGGAAGTGTAAAGGCAAATAATTTCTTACAAATAATAAAAGAGGTAAAAGTATCCCGGTAGATCAACCTATTTATGTAAGGGTACTTTTTTAAATTTACTTTTGAAATTCTATCCATGCCCTGTCAGAAATATCCTTTCCAGTGTCAATATTATTATTATCATCAACATGATTATTTCCCGGTCCTATCCTGTGTCCTGTGGACGCTAGATTCAGGCTAGATTCAGGCACATAAGAATGGAGAGAGAGAGGGGGAAAAAGAGACAACCCTGATCCTATTTGACGAAGGTCTGTCATGGCTGTGCGTTTACGTCTCTAATCCCCCCAGATGATGCAGAGGGTGGGATGCTGATGCTTTTTGCGTGTGGCTCCCGGTGAGATTTCCCATGGGCCAGTAGTAGGAAGATGACGATGAGCAAAAGAGTTGTGCGATCCCCCCTCGTCATATTACATTCAAGTCACTGGTATAGATTTCTATTCACATTTTCTTATTGGAGGACATACAGGAATGTGTTGGGTAATTATACTGAATATCCACCTGGTAAAATCAGACAAGACTTAGTTTTCCAAGACAGGTCATTTTAGGATAACTGATATTAACCGATAATACAACAATCAAGAGATCACACGTAGTTGTATTTTTCTTCAGTTCATGGTCTTTGTTGAACCAAAAGTCTTAACTTCTTAGCTTCTGAATGACCCGGGGTCTCCACCACAGACTGGCCCGGGCTGCCTTACAAGCTGAGCCTGGATTCAAGAGCAGCGGGTTAAGCTGAAGGCTGCGGCCATCTGCCAGCAGTACGGGACTTAAACCTGAAACCAGGGCCTCGCCCACTGTCACTCAGAGTTTGAAGACGGCAGGTGATCTCTGCTGTGGGCTGAGTGATCATAGGGGACTCAACTTATAACTGTATACAGCAATCACATTGCAAAGAAAATAGAGGTTTTTTATTCTGATGTGTTATTTATATTATATTGAAAAAATGTAAAACTAACCACATGTATTTCTCATGAACTGGCTTGGCTTTGTGGTGGCTGTAACGTGACAAAGGACAAATGACATATATATGTCTTGTGTGAACTATGTTAACATCCTCTTCACACATATACTTAACCTCTGTATTCAACCCTCTTTTGTATAAAAGTCCCTGTGGCAGTAATTCATTCATCAGTCACTCTCTGCCCCCACCAGAGAGAGTGGTCTGGTCTTTAGGGGTTAACGGTCGATGTGTAGTATTTGGCTGATGACAGATGGATTAGAAAGCAGATTTGATTCCCTCGTATAGAAATGCACTGAAAAGGTTTATCCTTTGTATGCAACATGTTAGGTTAGCATGCAAACGCATCCATTGTCCTGCAGATCCACATTTATTTTTTTCTTTGTTCCTGTCTACACCAAAACCGTGTTTTCAGAGCAATAATGTTGGTGTTATAAAACAGTTGGTTTTATTGTTGCTGAATGTATCTGCACTACAGTGTTTTACTACCATACAACAAACTGTAAACTTATTATTTTCTTTGTAACACTTTACAATAAAGGTACATTATTGAACCAGTGAATAACATTAGTTAATTTCGTAATAACCATTATTATATAGCATTAGCATAGGTTAGGGTTAAGGTTAGAGTTAGTGGGTTAGAACTAATAACTTTAGTAAATGATTACTAGACCATTAGTTAACTTTTAATTCATTCATTGTTATTGTTTGTGGCCTATTGTGGCCTTTCGGTTAGTGTAACCACTTTCTTTTTCGATGCTTTGCGTTTTTCTTAAGGTCTACATGCTGTAGTCTTTTCTTTCACGGTAGGTTTGGAAACCATAGCCTGAGCAGCCAACAGATGTGCGGACGACAAAGTGATCTTTGTTGTTGTGGTGGATGTTATTTGTGGAAACAGGATCAGTGGTGGAGAATTATGCAACACCTGCCTGCTGTAGTATGCCCCACGCAGCTGATTAAGATTATCAAACAACACCATTAAGCCTCAGTGCCTTAAATACCATGGGAAACTTGCCAGTGCGATAAGGTTTTGAACTCCACACTTGTTGGTGAGACAGAAATAAATAAAGACCAAAAGAGGGAAAGATCAGGAGTTTTTCAAAATAAAGAAATATAATGAAAGATCCTGTTGAACCTCTGAAAAATCTTAATTTGTTCTACAGTCCCATAAATCCTTCCAATTTCCAGTTTTTGTGATAAAACCCCTCCGTCATTTTCAAATGAAAGCAGAGAACTTGCCACTGCATTCACCTGTGCCATGGATTGCAATCATATGAATTGCAATCATATATTTATTCAATAAGTAGAGGATGTTTCAGCTTGTTTCCGAGGTGGACAGATGGCTCTGGCCTGCATAGCAGATGCTGAGCACTATAGGCACAACCATCAGCAGACTTATGATGAGAGTCGATGGACAGGTTGAAGCCTCCCACCGTGTGCATTAAGGAGCCAGACACGGCACCACCGGTATTTATCTTTGTTTCACAAACACCATGTCCTTGTCGTTGCCATTAAATTAACATTAAGTTGCAAACATGAGATAACCAGTTGAATACAAGCTGTTCTGTTGAGAATTGTGTTGAATGATTTAATTGAAACAATTGGTTTGCCCACGTCCTTGTCCTTCTCCCCCCTGTGAGGATCTGTGCCGGTGTGGCTGTCAGGGCCTATGAGTGGCTCTTCGTGAGGCTAAGATGTGTCATTGGATTAACCTGTTAGAGACTGCCTCAGCCTGCCTAGTGTTCACTGGTGCAAAGATCTACCTCTTGCTCTAGTGGATTGCAATCACCTTCCTCGACACGGATATTAAATTTTCAACATTTTCTTTCCGCCGGTCTTTCTTCATGGTGCAACTCAACCACCTTGTTCCTTAGGATGAAGAATGTGAAGAAGTTACATTTTTCATTTGTTGTCATAGTAGTGAACTTCTGCATTGGTGAGTTGTTCACAAAACAATTATAGACAAGAGAAAAACTGTTAAAAAAATGTTTGATATTTTTAGAATAATATATAATGTTTGGTTTGTCATTTGTGTTAACAGTTCATTGTGAATGCATTAACGTTAAGTTTGTCCTGTTTTTTTGTTCCTATGCTATTCAATTCTATCATTGCTAACTTTCCTACCAGTCACATGTGAGTGTTTATGTTGTTGTAACTATTGTATTGTTATGTTTTTTTCACATGTTGCATTTGTTTTATAGGCTTATTACTGTCAGGTTTCTTGCAATTGTTATGATGGTATAGTATTTCAGAGACTAGCTATGTCCAACCATTTACACAGAAAGGGTATTTTAGGACACTGACGTAACTCACCTGTAATCCCAGTCAGAGGGATAGAGCAGGCAGGGGGCTTCAGGCTCCTATAGCTGGTGTAGATAAGCTTCTACCTGGCTAATACTTTGTGGTTCAAAG
Organism: Trisopterus esmarkii; assembly: GCA_027123545.1. Taxonomy (NCBI): domain Eukaryota; kingdom Metazoa; phylum Chordata; class Actinopteri; order Gadiformes; family Gadidae; genus Trisopterus; species Trisopterus esmarkii. Next base: position 8,486,420 of record JAOPJL010000042.1, on the reverse strand, counting down.
GATATTTAGAGGAACATGACATGAATGCTGTGTTATGAGAAATATTGACATTAAAAAACTAATCATTTGCCTTATCGTTCAAGCATCCTTTGCAAGGAATATAAAAGCATTGTGTAAGTGTGTGTGTGTGTGTTTGGGTTTGTGTGTGTTGCAATTATAGCACAGTATTGAAGACATTATGAAATAATTGATGCTGAAAGTCTTTTGGTAAACAAGTGTGATGGTGTGGGGAAGAGACTCACGTTTCTAAAGTTTGCTCAGCAGCCCTCTCTTTCTTTCTTCACAGCACAAGCAGACTTCGCTCCGTATTTCTACGACAACGGACCCTACATCCAGAATGGGAACCTGGCTCTGTTCAGCCTCTCTGAGGACACCGCAGTCGGTGAGACCCGAACGCCCGGAACAGACAGAACATTTAGCTTAAACTGGGCTCGATAGTGTTTTTGGGTCAACCCTCAGCTGGAAGGGAACCAGGTTTGATCCCAACCGACCGCAACCTAACCCTTAGCAAGACGAGTCGACCCTCTTGTTGCGGTTGACACGTATCTTAATTCACAGCTGGTTCCTTTGGATAAAAGCATCTCAATGTCTCGTTGCCCAGTTCAGTGAGCAATCAGCCACATGAAATGATAAATAGTTCAGGTGTGTTTGGTGGATGTGGATGATGACGTGGTGATGCCACTTCTTGAATTCAACGAGATGAGCCTGCTGTGAAAGCCTTTGTGTGAACAGCTCCCCAGCCACACATGACGTGATGTGCATCCTGTATGATCCTGATTTCTCTCCACAGGCACACACATCTATTCCCTCAACGGGACAGACCCCGAAGGCCAGGAGGTGAGATACGGCCTTGCATTTGACCCCGGCTCCAAGCAGTACTTCAGAGTGGACCCAGTATCTGGAAACATTACTTTGGTGGAGAAGCTGGATCGAGAGGTAAACCTCTAACATTTAGCCAGATGACTGGTTACGGTTGTTGTCCTAATTCAAGCCTTTCAAGAATACAAACACAAATATTCTTGAGTTGCATTTTTCAGATTTAACATACATTTTCCCCTACAACATTTGTGCATTCATATTTGTTCGAAACGAGCCATACAGAGATATTTCTAATTTAGTTTTTTCATTGTTATCATAGAGACAAGACTCCATCGATGTTCTCGTCAGCATCACGGATGGAAGAAGCAAGGTTTGTACTGATTGTCTGAGGCCTACTGTATTTGCACCATTGTTGGGCAGTTGTACGTGTGTACCTGCTACATGGCCTACATGGAAGCCATTTGTTTGTCTAGCTCAATTGTCGTCGTTATCAATTGGCCAATTTGTATTTAAACTGTGATTACACATTCAGTACATGTAGTGTACTGAATGTGTAATCACAGTGTGGTAAGCATGTCCCTGCTGTCCCCCGCAGGTGGTGGAGCGAGTCACGGTGTTCGTAATGGATGCCAACGATGAAAAACCGGAATTCCAAAATATGCCGGCTATTGTCGATGTACTAGAAGTAAGCGATCCAACTGAAAATATTTTGTATATAGTTGTGTATAGTTCTTTATTTATGATTTGCAGTGTTTCCTCCTTTTGACTTTTAACTCCCCCCCCCAAAACTCCACCCTAGTCCAACCTTTAGTCCTTGGCCCAGAAGGGGGTCATGGAGCTTGTGAGTGATTGTTCCCAATGCCCTACATACTGTGACCCTGGATTATCTGCCCGTATCCCCTCCCAGACCGCCCAGTCCGGAAGCAGCATCTTCCAGGTCCAGGCACTGGACAGAGACACGGGCTCTGGGGGGTCCGTCAACTTCTACCTCCAGGTACCCCCCCCACTCCTCCCAACACACTGCCACTAAACCCTAGCATAGTCGCTAGATGATCTGTTAGGTGGTCAGGTTATCAGGTTAGGGTGAGGGAAAAAAACAAAGTGAACAATGTGGTAGGTATCATTTAGTGGGTTACTATCTTGTGTGTGTGTGTGTGTGTGTGTGTGTGTGATGTCTTTGTGTTTGCATGTAGTACATTATGTGTGTATGGTCATACGGTGCATGAATGTGTGTATATTTCTATGTGTGTGTGTGCATGCATTGTTTTCTCTGGTCATATTTGTGCGTGTGTGTGTGTATGTGTTTTCTTGTATGTTCATATGTGTGTGCCTGTGTGCGTGTCTGCTTATGTGGCACTCGTGCTATCGTGAGGCCCGGGATTAAGTCACAATTACATTTGTGTGAGGTATTGGGGGCTTAAAGTACTGCTGCTGTGCACTGGCTGCAGGGGGTGGCACTCTGCACTTTGGGCTATTAGGAACAGAGGACAGCTGGTCCGTGGCGATGCTAACGCAGAACACATCTGGAGCCCGGGGGGCTTTCACCTGCCCACCCCGTCCTCTGGGCATATGGGCTCTTAGGGAGAGATGGATGCAGGATGGTTTCATGTGGTCAGGCTGTGGCCTAATTCAAGTGGCCGTCGGTCGGCCACGCTTTTCATCTGGGTCCATCTGAGCCGTTTTGAATGAGAGCTCACGTGAGGTTTAGGGTTTTCAGAGGGAGGGAGAAGGGGAAAAGGGGAAGAGAGAGAGAGAGAGAGTGAGAGAGTGAGAGAGGCTTTCTGCTCTGACCTTATCTGAGTTGATCTGTTTGTTTTTTTAAAGGAGCTTATAAAAAAAGCACCTTTTTGTTAACTCTCTCTTTCTATGCCTCTCTCTCTCTCTCTCTCTCTCTCTCTCTCTCTCTCTCTCTCTCTCTCTCTCTCTCTCTCAGGGAGCACAGTCCAGCTTGTTCTCTATAGACAGACATAGCGGGGTCCTCCGCATCCGAACCGGGGAGGCCCTGGACTACGAGAAATCCAAAACACACTTTGTCACGGTGATCGCCAAGGTAACGGTTGTACGGCGGCACGGCAACGACCATCATGCTACGCTGTCACTGCACTTTCACTGAAAGTTACCTGATGATGTGTTCAAATAATCTATAGTGTGAGCTATGAATCTACTGTATTAAGCATTCTTTAAATATGATCACGTTTACGATCATTCATTCATGGTTGAACAAGATTGAAAAAGATGCACAGTAACACACATAAAAAAAAAAACCCGACAAATTACAAATGTGTGTCCCAGGACGGCGGGGGGGACTTCAACGGCAGGGAGCAGTTCATGTCGGCCTCCGCCTCTCTGACCATCAACGTTCTGGACCAGCAGGACACGCCCCCCTCCTTCATCGGCACGCCCTACTTCGGGTTCGTCTACGAGGTCTCGTTGCCCGTGAGTACGAAGGCCCGCGTGGCTCACGCGGTTCACCGTGCGACGCCTGGACCGAGCTCCGTCATCAAACCTGACGGGGACACCTTTTAGTGGATGGGCCCCCGGGGGCCTGCTGCCATGTGGCCACAGATGAATTACATTGAGTCGTCTTAGCCTTGTTGAATCACCCCACCCCATGTGTTTGACGTGCCTGTCCCAAAGCACGTCAACACACTCCTTGTGTGGTTGCTGTGCCTTCACAGCACACTTTCTAAAATGGTATAGTTATGTGATGTACTATATAGAGTAAGGAATGTGACTTGGTTTCTTTGATATTTGGTCATTTTGACCAGAAATGACCCAAAAAACTCACAACGGAAGACGTGTCTCCTCAGGGCTCTGAGGTCTACAGAGTTTTGGCCAAAGATGGAGATGCAGGGAACCCAAACCCTATCGTTTACTCCCTGGACGACGGTGAGAACCTCCCTCCTGCTAGCTCCCACGGTCAGGCGTTGCAACGAGGGGGTTTGCCTCCCAGACCGAAAGGTCCTGGGTTCTAACCCCAGCGTCCGCACTCTACCTGCAGTGCATCCTTGAGCAAAATGCCCAAGACCCACCTGCTCCTTAATGACATGTATCTGAATTCACTGTATTTACTCTGGATAAAGGTATCTGTTTATTGAAACATTTGTTACTGTTACAGTCTAACAACCCCTCGGGGGGGCAATTGAAAAAGTCTGGGGGTACTTTATTTACCCTATCTAGACATGTACTCAGCCCACCTGTAGGCATTCTTGTGTGTGTTTTCTAACTACGACAACCTTAATGTATCGGAAATCCCTGTAAGTCGCATCAAGCTAAAGCATCAAAATAGTGAGTGAATTGCAAAGTAGGAGTGAGTTTGACTAGGTCAGTGATTTTGTATAAAGCTGAGGCTGGCTGTGACTGACCTGTGGTTTGTGTGATGCTGGTCTCTGCAGGAGACGATGGTGTGTTTGGCATGAACAAGACCAACGGCTGCATCACGTTGCTCACTCACCCCGGGAATCTGAAGCGAGAGATCTTTAACATAATTGTCCGGGTAAGAGGACATATACTGTTTATACTATGTCACCACATTTTATCAACCTCCATTGCAATGCAGCACATTACTAATGCAGGACAACACCCAAGTAGGATAATACAAAACCATGACGTAAATGACCTAATTTGTGTGTGCCTGTGTCCTCCAGGCCTCAGAGGTGGGGGAGAATGGCAAGCTGATGGATTATGGGACGACCACGGTGGTGATCCGCGTGGTGGACCTGAACAACAACCCGCCCACCTTCTACGGGGAGCACGGCCCCCAGAACACCTTCCAGCTGACCATGAACGAGCACCCCCCAGAGGGAGAGATCCTCAGGGGCCTGAAGATCACCGTCAACGACTCTGATCAGGTGGCGATGGAGCGCATTGTGTTAGCTCATTAACTAGCATGCTGTTAGCAGGACAAATTAGCAAAGAACGTTGTGAGCATAGAGTTTTATAGCCATATCACGCAATGGATAATATGAGCATAGCCTTTTAACACGGCATATTGGTAGCATAGCATTTTAGCATCACATAAAAGCATAGCATATCAGTTATGGCCCGATTCATTTCAGACAGAGAGATGCTTGATGCTGCTTTACTTTACTACAATTGGGGGTAGCATATGTTTTTCCATTAATATAATTCTCATTTTGACAAACAGTATTGAATATGTGACTATAGTAGTGGATGATGATGGTGATTTGTGATATTATGCTCAGACCTAACCCTAACTCCCTAACCCAATTTGAGAAAAGTTATGCTTCTCTACAATATTCATTGACATATTCCTAATTGAATCAACTACATTATAAAAGTTGGACTAAAACAAGATCGAGTTTGAAACGTAAAAGTTCTGTACTCTGTAAGCGTATGCAAGTGTACATTTATGACCCTACTGCCACTCAAACATAACCTCAAATACTATGCTCAGACATTAATAAGAATGGGATAGGGAAAAGTAGGCGATTGGTTTCCGTCCCATGGATAATACAATGAAAACAGAGACACAGCTTTTATTTTGATTGAATGGACAACACTACAGGGATTATTGCCGTCTCTTTCACTCACAGTGTTATTCTAACAAATGTTGATTACATAAGCTCATGTTTGAATTATCATGGCTTGGCTCTAATTTTAGCATACCCGTTTCGTGGAAATGTAGCTTCAAATGTTTTTTTGTCAATGCTAAATATTGTGTATTAGCTATGAATGTTGGCTGTTGCCGTTGTTGTTGTCTTTTCAGTGCTTACAGTTGTGTATTGGCTGAGAGTGCTAACTACTGTGCCGATGGTGTGTGCTTGCAGGGGGCTAATGCTAAGTTCAACCTGCGGCTGATTGGTCCGGGGAGAATGCTGAGAGTCGTCCCACAGACAGTGCTCAACGAGGCCCAGGTCACCATCTTGGTGGACGACTCTTCCTCCATGGACTACGAGAAATACCAGTTTCTCACCTACAAGGTCAGAATCTGAACACCGTGGCAGTTGGGTGCGGGATGAAGTGTACTGGTCAAGCAGTTTGACCCCAAGTTGAACAGTTCCGGGTTCACAACTAGTCTATTTTAAGCCTCTACCTGCTCAATATTCACACTTATCCCAAACAACTCACTGTAAGTCGCTTATGATGAAAAGGTCTCAGCGACAATACTAAAGTGAGGATGTTGTGAACATGTTGTTGTTGTTGTTGTTGTTGTCGTCTCAGCTTCTCGCTGTGGAGGTCGACACGCCAGAGAGGTTCAGCGCCACAGCCGACATCATCATCCATCTGCGGGACACCAACGACAACGCTCCCAAGTTCTCCTCCGACTACTACATAGCCAGGGTCCCGGAAAACTCACCCGGGGGCTCCAACGTTGTCTGCGTGACTGTAAGGGAGCGTTCATCTGAAACAGCCCCCTCTCACTGTTGAAAACACAGCCAAAACAGAATGCTAAATATGTAAAGATGCAACAAAAAAATAGGTTAATTCCCCGATTGAGGATGTTTTGGGCCGGTTTGCGTAAGAGACATGGGAGAGAAGCTGCCAGATGGCTATCACTTTCATTTTGTTGTGTAATACAAAATACCCGGCTTTTTGTTTTTGCTAATGCTTAGCGGCAAAAAAAAAGCTTGCTTTTCTATTCTGGTCGATTATTACCGCATTCTGAAGGCCATACGGCACTTTTCATTTGTTGATTTCAATATCACAGTGACATATTCTTTATAAATACGTATAACAACCCTAATAAACAAAACAAACACATAAATACATGCACCTCGCTAATTTTATTAAGGTTCTGCATGGCTTAAAGTCCACCTTAACACAAAGTTAACAGACGGGTAGCTCACGTCAAATAGGACACACAGGAGTGCCTGTTTCCCGTCAGTATAGTCAGTCGACCTTTAGCAGAAGCTACAAAGCAACAGGAGGGAAAGGGCGGATCACTGCTAAACCCTGCCCATGCGTGAACGCTGCAGAGGCTCATCGCTGCGATCTCGGGCAATTTCAATCAGATAGAAAAATGAAAGCGCAGCCAGCCAATGACCTTGAAGCGCACAGACAGATAGGCCACTGCCAGACAGTCCTGCACTGAGAGATTAGCTTCTAACACGATGATGACGATGTTGACGAGGATGATGGTGATGACGTTTCATGCGATATTGAGTCCAATTCTTTTTTTAGCCGACCCCCTAACTCTCCCTCTCCCCGACGGCCCACCCAAAGACCCGTCCAATGTAATACTAAATCCATGGCAGCGGTCGGCTCCCCTCGCCCCGCCGTTCATTCACGTCAGCTGGGGAATTAAAAATGGCAGATCTCTTTATTTTTTAATGGAAGGATTATACGTTTTTTTAGGCATCAAAGTTTTGGTTTTTTTTATCAGATTTTACGCAGCAGTACCAATAGATTGACAGAAAAAGGAGTTGGCCTGCAGCACAGTGTAAGCCGTGAAACTGAACATCACAGCCACAGAACATGTGGTTTAGTCGACTGAGCCTCGGGCTCTCCTAAACCCTAAGAAATACATTCTGAATGAATTGTGCTCTTGTTTTAACTCTCTCTCTCTCTCTCTCTCTCTCTCTCTCTCTCTCTCTCTCTTTTACTCTGTTTGGCCTCTCCCTTCCTCTACTCCAGGCTACAGATCCAGACTCAGGTCTATGGGGTGAAGTTAGATATTCCATTTATGGCTCTGGAGCTGACCTGTGAGTACATTGTATGCTCCATTAGTCTTTATCATTGTCTCTCTCTCTCTCGCTTTCTTTTCATTTTCCTGTCTTTCTTCCATGCCGGTTTGTTTCTATCACTGCACAGATCTTCTATCGCTCATCCACCACGTCGGGGGGGTGTTTGTTCTTCGTGAAACGCTAAACCTTATCTCTTTCATATTATCTTACCCTGAATATCAACAACTCCCACCCAGAATCTGGTCACACAGTACAGTGTCAAACACTCCCATAACAATGCCTCCACAGAAAACAGTGCTTGAAAGCAAGCCGCTGATCTGACCTTCACCAAGATATATGAGGAACCATGATCGAGAACCACATGCCCTCGCAACTGTCCGCCCTCATACTTAATCTTTAGACAGCTCTGTCTCCACACGTGTCAGCACCTCCCTCACACTACCGTCAACAGGATAGACATATTCTACTTTCCTCTCCTGTTACTGACGTTAAATCCGGTTCAGTGTACTTCACTTGAAACCACATATATTTGATGATCAATCTCCTGAGTCCTTGCAGAAATATATAGGGATCAATTCTATCCCTTTTCTCATGTGTGTTGTAATGAAATGTAAATCATCTCAGCTAAACGGGTGCAACCAACAATGAGTTAGCAAGCAACATGACTGTTCAAGTTCTTGCTATATGGCCCAATGCCTCAGCCTGGTTATCCTCTTGTGTTCATGTCGCTAGCCCGTCTTCGCTAATACACTAATAGGATTGGCGGAGAAAATAGTCTGGGTGCTCTTTGCTTCCACTTACCTGACATGTGACGGTCACAGTAGGTCACCACGTCACTCAGGGAGAAAAGGGTATGGTGGCGTCTAGTGGCGTATCCTGACGCAGATATCAAAGTTCATTTTATGCATCATTGCCACACGCTGGTGTTGAGGAAGAGGGACGCCATTTTTGCAATCATCAGTCATGCCAAAAAGTATTGTTTTCAAAAACTATATTTTACTTTTAAATAAACACTAAATCACATTGTTCAAACACTACATGGCGTCATATTAGCTTCTGTAAGGTTTTACATTCTAAAAACGGTACAGTTGACTAGCTCAACCTTAACCTACCATTGAGTGATGTGCACTAGAAAAAGACAAGGCATATGAGCGTGCATATATTTAATTCTGTATTTACTTTGGCCACCGGACAACCCACTTTATCCCATGCGGCGACCCACTCACGTCTCCCGACACGCAGCATTAAGACCACGACCATAGGCCTCATTTCCATCTTGGGTTTCCTAAAGGCCAGCAGGTTGGGAGCCTCCCCACCCTGCTGGCGTGCGGGAAAAAAAACAAGATGGCCTACAGCCTAGCCAATCTATACTCTAAATGTGTCCACCAGCCTCTCCGCCTCTCAGCCTCTCTCCGGTCTCCAGGTTCCTGATCCAGCCGGCGTCCGGCATCATCTACACCCAGCCGTGGGCCAGCCTGGACGCCGAGCTGCGCTCCAAGTACAACTTCTACGTGAAGGCGGAGGACACGGAGGGGAAGTACAGCCTGGCGGAGGTGTTCGTCACCGTGCTGGACCTCAACGACCACTCGCCCGCCTTCAACCAGAACCTGCTGGAGAAGACCATGGTGATCGGAGCTCCCGTGATGATTCAGGTGGGACGCCTTCTCGGGGAGGGGGGGGGGGGGCGCTTGTGTTCCTCGCTCTGAGGTCGTGTCCCGTGGACATCGAATCACGCAGTTTCGCGAGCGTACAGGCGTGACACAACCGTTGTCACCTTGTGTGATACGATGTTTTTGTCGTTTCAGTTCATGTCGTGACGTTCTCGCTCAGCGTCCATGTCCGAAGCGCATCACAATTATATATACGTCGTATTTTTGAGTGGTCCAATTTTTCGGCCTCCGTTTCCAGATGTATCTTCCTTGGAGAGTTACTTTCCCTTTTTGGTAAAGCGTCGGGCTCACTGCGGGCCGTAGGCCAAAATACACCCACAAAGATTGACGTTACCGTATTTAGCAACGGTAGTGTGGACATCGCCCAGAGAGCCAGACACATTTTAAACGTTTGCCCCCCCTGCCCCTCAGGCCGTGGACGAGGACGCGGAGGAGCCCAACAACGTCATCGAGTACTCCATCATGAAGGCGGACCCCGACAACATCTTCGACATCAACACGGCCACGGGGGAGATCGTCCTCAAGTCCTACATCAAGTCCATGGCCATCGTCCAGAACATCACCAAGCAGAAGGAGTGCATCTGGTCCGTGGTGGTGCAGGCCCGCGACCAGGGCCAGCCCTCCTTCAGCACCACCGCCGTCCTGAAGATCGACATCACCGAAGCCGTGAGTTATATTATTATTATTATTATTATTAAACTTTTCTTTATTCAGGGAAGGGCATCGAGAGCAGGCTCTCTTTATCAATGATGCCCTGATTACAACATAAAGAAATAAAAAACAGAAATCCAAATACACAACAGATATGAACAGTCGGTCAAACAAGCAGAACTACACTGCAATACATGAAGTAAATAAATAAATAAAACAATACAATGGGATAACAAAAGAAAACATTTAAAAACACAAGCAATCCTCATCCAATGCAATGTGAGCCTGCATCACAAGTTCAGGGGCAGGCTTGGCTGTGGGTAAAACGTGTTTATAGATCACGATGAAAACCACGGGGGAGATTTGGGGGTTTGAGTGTTTGACTCCCAGTAGGTACCCTTAAGGAAGGTGCCACACCCCGACCTGCTTGTTGAGGACATGTGACTAAAAGCAAGAGAAAAATCCTACAAAAACACAAAAGCTGGACCAATGAAATCAGTGGTAGATCTTTTCAGGGATTCTTTTGCGGGGACTGAGTTGATGTTGCAGTACATGATTTAGCACAACACGCACTTCGCATTTTGCACTCTCTTATTTTTTGAAAATAGCCAAGCTTATTGTTTCTCCTGTAGTTTTGGATGCAAGCATCTGCTAAATGACAAAATCTGCTGTTTTATTAAGGGGTCTTGAGTTAGCAAATATGAACCATTTTACATTAAGGACAAAATCAACCGTGTATGCAAGCTTCTGTTTAGCCGTCTAAAACAGCAGACGCTTAACTTTAGTTAAAACAATCTAGAAAAGCACAATTTCACACGCATGCCATTGTTATGTTTTCAGGTCAAATCCAGAGTTGTCTCATATGTCTTGGGCCTCAGAAAACGTCCGGGGGCTGTGTTTGGGATTTTCTTGGCTCTGGTCTCCATCGCCATTTCAGTGACTGTCTTCATTTCAACCCTAATATACTGGAAGTCTGTTAAAAAGACACGAGTTAACCCTCAGGGCAAGATCAGAAAGATTATTAGGAGGCTTTGAACATCCAGCAACCCTCTTCTTTCCCTACAATAACTCATTGTACATGGATTAGTTGAGTCTGTAAAAGAGTACAGGAGCACATTAGAAAATCGAGGTATGAATGTTTTTCGTTCTCATTAGACATTCATCCAGTAAGGGCATACATGCATGAAGACAGTAATAGGATAATTCATTGTCTGAATCGAATACGCAAAAAAAGGATTCCGCCTAGCAACACAAAATCTTTGAAAAAACTTTTTAATCTCCAATGGCTACGGCTACACCAGGCATCCCATTCAACCCTTCTGATCTTGTCTTGATATTAACAAAGAGTTATAATAAGAATAAGAACAATAAGAAACTTGACATTGCTTGAATTGTTTTTGAAAAATATGAATGTAATATAAATTAAATATAAAGTAAATATAAGAAGGTTTTTAAAGGATGTATTTCTAAATACCTTCAGCTTTTATAGTAAAGCTAATGTAAACAGTTGGCCGACGCCCCCTAGCTTGTGTGTACGTTAGTGTACATTACAGTAAATGTATAATGTACAGTATTAATGCAGTCTATTGCCTCCAAGCCAAATCAGAGTCCATGCAGTACACTGGGGACCAGGTGGGCGATAGGTCAAGCGAAAGGACGGACTGAAGTGTGTTTTATTCATCAGTCTTCTCCCTGTGCTCTTTCACAGACCCAACTGGGGGGTGGGCCTCTGGCTACGTTTTTAATGCAGAGTAGAGACAAACCCTTGCAAATCCTGGCCATGCTGGCAGGGTTCATTGGCACGATGGTCGTAGTCACGGTGACCATCTCCACTGCCACCTTCTTGCGTAACAAAAGGTCCAACCGCGTGCTGCCCCACCGCCGCGTCCGGCGCCGGCCGCAGAAGCCCAGCCAGGGCTGGTCCACGTGGACCCTCCCCCGCCACCCCTTCGGCCGGGGGGGGAGGGGCGACCCGGCGGACAAGTTCTCCGTCTCTCAGGAGGAGGAGGGGGGGGTGGAGACTGCGAAGGTCAAGGTGGAGGTGGTGGAGAACATCAACTACAACAACAACGTGACGGGCGGCGTCGCGGGGCCGGTGGGTTTGGGGGCAGTGGGGTTGGGGCCCTTCAGGCCTCACCCGCCGCCGCCACGCGCCCCTGCGCTGCCACCGCCCGCCTCGCAGTACCAGGGCGCCAGGCCGCAGGTGCACTGGGCGGTGCCCACCGTGTCCGGGGGGGTGGCGGTGGTGACAACTAAGGCCAGGAGGAAACAGACGAGCAAAGAGGACCTGATGAACAAGGCGCTGGTGTCTGAGCTCAAGATGAGGCTGGAGCAGAAGAGACTGCAGAACCAATACTAGTGACCGAGGGACACTGTGTGTGTGTGTGTGTGTGTGTGTGTGTGTGTGTGTGTGTGTGTGTGTGTGTGTGTGTGTGTGTGTGTGTG
>JAOPJL010000042.1:8426726-8437884 GCA_027123545.1 Trisopterus esmarkii | reverse complement strand
CTCTCTCTCTCTCTCTCTCTCTCTCTCTCTCTCTCTCTCTCTCTCTCTCTCTCTCTCTCTCTCTCTCTCTCAATGTTCCTCCATCTCCATGCTATTTTTACCCTTACATTTTGATATTCTATTTAATCTTTTCTCACTTTCTCTTCCTCATTCCATCTCTACTCTCTCTTTGTGCACTCTATCTCTCTCTCTCTCTCTCTCTCTCTCTCTCTCTCTCTCTCTCTCTTTCTCTCTCTCTCTTTCTCTCTCCCCCACTATCTCTCTTTGTCTCTCTGCCTGTGTGGGAAACCCTAGTGTGACGTCAGAGGCTGCTGTTGCTGCAGGAAAGGAAGTGAGAGGAGAGGTTAGGGAGGAGGGGGGAGAGTGGGAGGGGGTGATGGAGAGGGCGGGGCAAAGCTATTGAGCTTTTTGATTTGCAGCTGCTCCAGCCACTCTATGCAGGCCAGGAAGGCCAAACATACCCTTGCTGTGTTAAAGTATACCCATTAACAAACAATAGGCTGCAGAGAGAGAGAGAGGAGGGAGGAAGAAAGAGAGAGAGAGAGAGAGAGAGAGAGAGAGACAGAGAGAGAGAGAGAGAGAGGAAGAGAGAGAGGTGTGTAGGTTGTTTGAACAGATAAGAAGAGACAGAGTTGTCAAAGTATAAAATGGGATTCTTCGCTTATATAATCTTTGTCTGCCTCCATTTTTCTTTCTTTCCTTCTTTCTGTTTCCCTCCATCTTCAAACTGCTCATTTGGTCTGAATAAGGGTGCTATTTCTTATCACCACAGTGGGTGCATTTCACCACATCTCCAGCCAACCTCTGATTGCCTTGGGGCTGCTAGCCCTGTTCTCTTAATGGACTGCCTCTCCCGGGCGTGGTCATAGCCGGGGAAACATGCGCAGAGCTCTCACTAATGTCAGCTATTTTTCATTTACCAGAACCATTACGGGCGTCTATTGCGTTCCCAAACGGAGCCATGATTGATGTTATGGGGGGAGGCTACGCTTGTGTATGGGCAGTTTTTGTTGTTGTTTTTTGTTGTTTTACTATGCAATAGAACCAGAATACATGTAGAAGTACAGTGAATGTAGGCATGTACACTAATGCTGTACACTTGAATGATATTTCTGTGGAGACAATCCATACCCACGTGACCATGGTAACCGCCTTTTGATTGGTCAGTGAGTTGCCCTGCTGTGTGTGTGTGTGTGTGTGTATGTGTATGTGTATGTGTATGTGTATGTGTATGTGTATGTGTATGTGTATGTGTGTGTGTGTGTGTGTAGTCGCTCCTTACCTTTGGACTATGCACGGGGCCAGCTGGCTGGGACTCCTCTGTGCATGGAGCAGTACTACCGCCTGTTCACCTCCTACCGCCTACCGGGGCCCCAGAGGGACACACTGGTGGCCCAGCAGAGCAGCGTGATGCCCGAGCCTGAGCACATCATCGTGGCCTGCAGAAACCAGGTGAGAAACCAGAGAAGAGAGGCTACCAGGTCAGAGACTAGAGAGAGAGGCTACCAGGTCAGACACCAGAGAGAGACTACCAGGTCAGACACCAGAGAGAGACTACCAGGTCAGACACCAGAGAGAGAGGCTACAAAACCACAATGCATTGGATTAAAGAAAAAGGATATTTCTGTTATAAAGAGTTATATGCAGTATAGTATATCTTTTGTGACTATTGAGTTGTTAAGCATATGATAGATGCTTTCATCCAAAGCGACATAGTGATTTCAGAAACAGGTGAGTAAGGAGCAGGTAACTGGTAGCTTCTTGCTCAAGGATGCCTACGTTAGACTGTGGATATGGGGGGCTCAAACCCAGATTCTCTAGCCACTACACTATCGTGGCCTGTGGGCCTAAGCTGTGTTAATCAAATGCAGAACAATATATAGAGACATTCCATTTAAGATGGAAATGCAAACTCTTGAATCATCCATGTAAAAACATCAAGAGATAATTGGTTTTAAAACACGTCTCTTTAACATGTGTTCGGCTGCTTATGGTGTTTAAAAAGTGTTTTTAAGACCTTAAAGGCATCGTCGTTCCCCATCACTTATCGCCTCATCCTAATTACTGTGCTCACACAACATGAACATAAAACATGTCAGGCAGATTGTTTCAGTTAATTAGACTGAGGGATGGACTCTACGTTGTGGCCTTGTCACGACACAACATATGGATCACCACTGACTGAGAATAAGAGGTTCAGAAGGACCGCTTGTTAACGGCAATGCCAGAGAAGTGATTAGTGAACTGCACCCCGGGTGACAAGTGTTCTCTGTTTAGTTAATTAAGTGTACCGAGCGTGACATTTATGCAAAGATTAACCAGAAACCTTTGGCTTTGTGACTTTATTGAGAGTTCATATGGGGCTTTGATTGACTCATAGCAGACGATGTATGATGTGTTATGGCGGCTGGTGACGCATTGTAGAGGGAGATTACAAGAGCTAGGAGCGCTGCAACAAAAACACTAGCCAATAATAATTAATCAAATACTACATTGGAGGATTTCTGAGGACTTCTAAATGCAATTTGCTGAATTTATTTTTTAAAAAGGCAAACATTTCACGTCATATATATATGTCCTTAAATAGGATTTAAAACAATGCAGTACAAACAAAATGAGCACAAAGTGCTACTCCTCTGTAGTTCTTTGTCCTGGACGTGGTGATCAACTTCCGTCGACTGAATGAGAGAGACCTGCTGACCCAGCTGGACAAGATCTCTAAAATGGCTGAAAGCGAGGAGGAGTGCCTCCCTCCTATTGGTCTACTCACTTCAGACGGTCGCACAGAGTGGGCGGAGTCCCGCCGGGTGCTCATGAAAGGTAACCACAGGAATAAGTAAATCTCCAACTGATATAAACGTGTGTCTGTTTTCCATACACATGGCGGGTCAAGCAGATGTGTTCTCTGCCGTTAATATTTACATTTACATTTAGTGCATTTAGCAGACGTTTTTATCCAAAGCGACTTACAATAAGTACATTTGTCATAAGAAACGATATATCGCCGTCGGTACAGTAAAGATGTTCATAGAACCAAGTGCAAGTACCAACAATCACCAGGCTAACCCCATTCCCTGTATACAGCCGTGATAGCTAGCTACTGCAGATGCTGCACAATTAAGTACATGCTGCATGCATGCACAACACAATTAAGTACATGCTACACAATTAAGTACAATGAATGAATACAATGTGCATTAAGTGCGTTCATTAAGTGGCAGGACAAAAAAAAATAGTGCAACAGACATTAAGGGACTGAATGGCTATAATAGAATCTAGGTGAACTTTGAACAGGTGAGTTTTGAGTCGTTTGCGGAAGCTGGTGAGCGACTCTGCGGTCCTGACATCGGCAGGGAGCTCGTTCCACCACTGTGGTCCCAAGATAGAGAAGAGTTGTGATTTTGCTTATCGACCTTTGCTTGCTGTTAGCAATGGCGGTACCAGACGTCCAGCTGAGGTAGTTGAGCGGAGGGGTGTGTGGTTTGACCAACGCCTTGTACACCAGTACCATCGTCTTGAATCTGATACGAGCTACTACAGGGAACCAGTGGAGATGGCGGAAGAAGGGAGTCCCATGGGAGAATTTAGGTAGGTTGAACACGAGGAGTGCTGCCGCATTCTGGATACACTGCAAAGGTTTAATCGCAGAGACAGGGAGTCCAGCCAGGAGCGAGTTGCAGTAGTCCAGGCGGGAGATGACCAGTTATTGGACTAGGAGCTGAGCTGCTTCCCTTGTGAGGAAGAGCTGGATCCTGCGAATGTTGTAAAGTGCAAATCTACAGGATCGGGCCACCGCAGTGATGTTTGCGGTGCAACATAACTGATTGTCCATTACCACACCTAGGTTTCTGGCAGTTACGGAGATACAGTGATGTTCTCAACAGTGACCAGTAACTCTATGTGTGGGCAATCTTTCCCCGGTATCAGGAGGAGCTCAGTCTTGTTGAGGTTAAGCCTCAGGTGATGGGCAGTCCTCCAAGTGCTGACGTCTGCCAGACATTCAGATATGCGTGTTGCAATCAGGGCTTTGTCAGAGGAGGGAAAGAGAGGAATAGCTGAGTGTCGTCAGCATAGCAGTGATATGAAAAACTGTGTGATGTAATTACAGAGCCCAGAGATCTGGTATAGAGGGAGAACAGAAGGGGCCCTAGTACAGAGCCTTGAGGGACACCAGTGTCAAGGGTGCAAGGTTTAGACAAGGAGCCGTTCCATGTTACCTGAGGTGTGATTCGACAGGTAGGATGTGAACCAGGATAGGGCAGATTCAGCAATGCCAAGTTCGGCGAGATTGGCAAGGAGGATCTGGTGGTTCGTCAAATGCTGCGGACAGGTCGAGGAGAATGAGAACCGATGAGAGGGACGAGGCTCTGGCAGCACCGAGGGACTCAGTCACCACAAGGAGAGCCGTCTCAGTGGAGTGTGCCTTCTTGAAGCCTGACTGGTGAGGGTCAAGCAAGTTGTTATGTAAGATATGAGACTTCAACACCACGGATCAATATTGTTTATATGCGCAGAACCACTGGGTAGCACGATTTGACACAGAGCTGGATATGACAGGCAGCATACACCGCCCGGTGTTTTTTTGCTTTTCAACCCCCGGTAGGCCAACCATGATTAAATTCAAGAAAATAAAAGTTTCTGAAGAAAACAGAGCGTTTAATGCTACGTGGCATAACTCACGCCTCGCAGACGAAAGCTTACAGTCCTGTGTTGAGAGAAAGGTGAAGTCACAGCCCTGATGTGGAGACGCTGTGTGCTGAGGTTCAGGAGCAAAAATCACATTAACCAAGGAAAATAAATAGTTAATGGCTATTACTTGGAAAACATATATTTGACATTGTTCAGTGCAATAGTCAGGTTATTTTATTCAGGTTGACAGCTGACTGCACGCTGAAGCAGGAGGTCTTTTTGGGGGGACTCAAATATAAATCATTTTATTTGACAGTAACCTTCAATGCAGTCTCTTTTTTCCAGTTCAAAATGTTACTGGTGCATGCAGAAATTAAATTTAGATTTCTCTGTAGCAGTTCATTGATGTCATAAATGCAACACTTACGTTTTTTATTAATTAAATAAAGGTAAAAAAAAATATTTATGCAGTGTTACCTTTATTTTAGATGTCGAAAGGGTTTTGTGGCTCCTGGTATTCTTTTTGTTTGGAAAAGGGTCCAAATGTCTCTTTCAGTGGTCAAGGTTGCCTACCCATGCTATAGAGGTACCTTGAAGACCTGTGTGTGTGTGTGTGTGTGTGTGTGTGTGTGTGTGTGTGTGTGTGTGTACGCATGCATGTGCTTATGCGTGAGTGTGTGTTAATGCATTGACGTGTTTTAGTGAGAAAGCGTGGTAGAAGGTTATGTAAAAGAAATCGGTGGCTTTTCTAATGGTGCAGAGAAGAGCTCATTACAAAAACACTGTCTCTCTCCCAGATCACCCACATGGCTCACAGCTTCCAGAGGGTTCTGAGCGACAACGGGACGCTCTCTGCTATTAACCTATTCTCTTCTCCTATTTTTATTCTCCTCACAATTGTTCTATTTCCTCTATCCTAACGTATTCTTATCATTTTCTAGTGCAGCAGTTCCCAGACTTTTTTCGGCTTACTTTCAAAATGACCAGGTCAAAATTATCTAACTACATAAAAAAATGCTAAACATGTAACATGAAATGAATGGAGTCAGCCAGGGTTGCTTTGTCCGGACAGTAGCTGGCAACAAAGGCGAAGTGATGCCCCCGGGGCATTAACTGTGGTGTTTAATATATGCACTCCAAAATGCAGTTTTCACAAATCTTTTGTGATTTATTTTCGAATAAAGGGATTCCAAAATTGAGTAAAAAAGGTTTCAAAATAACAAATAAGCTCTTAACTAAACAAAAAGCTTAAGGTGATGGAAAACAAACATTGAAATAAGATTGGTCAAAATGTTTCCACAGCGTCTGAACCTGATTGAGACATTGCCAAACTGACATCGGCTGTCATTCTCGTAAAGAATAGGATGGCTTTAACATTCTGGCCCCAAATTATTGGCAAGCAGCTAATAACAAAATAAAAGGGTAAATCCGTAGCCATAACACAATAATCTATTGACATCCATTACATCATGCAATTCTTTTCTTAATTTTAACATTTTCTTTTTAAAGAAAATGTTGAAAAAGTGTCCTTTCACCCACCCACCAGTATTCTTTCACCCACCTTTTCCAGAACAGGTCAGCATTGTATTGGACTTGCCTCCAATGCCTGCAAGCGTATTGATCGTTTTTTGATAAACAAGCCAGGTGATAGAAGTGTCTTTGCTTTGAACTGCAAAAGGTGGTCTGGAGTTAATGCCTCCAGGTCGTTTAGGTCACCACTAGATGGGGTGATTAGACGGTCATTCAGCACAGCCTCTACTTCACACAGTGCAGTACGTAGGGCCTCGTCGTCCAGCACCTGCTGTCCTACCACTGTGCAAAGCCCCCTTTTGACTTGCTGCACCTGCCACTCCCGAACTCCTCCCTGATGAGCTCCATACGGCCGGTTAAAGAGCCACTTTATTCCTTTCTGCATAAGAGAATTGCGGAGCTTGTTTTGCTGTCTTTTGCAGGTCATACATTCTCCAATGACTGGCAGCAGGGTTGGCATTTGGAATCCAGAAGTGGCGCCGGAGAGTTGACAGCATGTGATTTGTGCCATGACCAACTTTATAATG
This sequence comes from Trisopterus esmarkii, assembly GCA_027123545.1. Taxonomy (NCBI): domain Eukaryota; kingdom Metazoa; phylum Chordata; class Actinopteri; order Gadiformes; family Gadidae; genus Trisopterus; species Trisopterus esmarkii. Next base: position 8,431,198 of record JAOPJL010000042.1, on the reverse strand, counting down.
GATGTGATGCAGAATTAGCGTGGCAATTTGGCTGCCGTTTGGAAGAATCATTGGATGTTTTGTTTCTTCAGGGAGAGCAGACCTGCTCAACCTACCTGTGAAAAGCGAGGGTAAGGTGAGGTAGCGTTTGTGCTTCTGAGTGTCGGTGTTATGGTTGGTGTGATTTATGTCAAAGATTGTGTTGTGTGAATGTATATATATTTGTATGCATCGTTTAATGAAGATAGTGTTGGGGCTATTTTTGTGTGGTGTTTGATAATTGACCATGGTTGTATTGATGTGTCACCTATCCAAGTGGGCTCTCCCTATTGGCCTCTGATTGGTAGGCCTATTTAATGGGGAGACTGGGTGAAGGGAAAAAAAAAGTGGGAATTTGATATGCAACAGCCTGATGAGAGGCTGTATACGTTTGTTTGACTTTTGCATGTTTTTGGAAGGGTAAATAAACTTACACCATTTACCTTAAACTCTCTGAGCCTCCTCCTGCTTTCTACAAGTTCACTCCTTGGGTGCGTCCCGTCCCGCATGTGAGTTGGGGGTTCCATACCTCATTCTCACGCTACCACTGACTCCATCCACCATCACAGGGTCAAGCTTTTTCGTCGGGATAAGACTGCCTCTGCACAAAACAGGCAATGGCTTTCTATGATTCCTCCAAATCGCTCACTGACAGTCTGGGCATGTTTCTTTTTATTTGCTGCTTCAGTTTTGCGTTCCTGTTTAGCTTGAGCTTGAGCAATAACGCATGATTGAAGTGCATTTACGATCACGCATCCCAACGTTCAAATCCACTTTTAACTAGCCATATTACAGTATGACTTCATGTTGGTGATCGAGTTGGCTTAATGTTGTTGCGCTGCATGCCTCTATGTGCCGCCAACTGACTAAATGCAGCAGAAATGTACGTAATCCAGGCGTTTAGTTTGCGTGGAGAACCGCACTTCCTCACGTCAAGTCAGTCTTTGTACATCCGAACGTTTGCGTGAGAAGAGGCTTACGCAGCTTTTTTGTGCGTAAGCAAGCTTTATACATGAGGCCCCTGGTGTTCATCAGCTGGAGGTAAGATACTGAGCCATACCCCATTTTGGGGTATGGGGTATGCTGGCATCACAGAAATGATTAAACTGTGCTGCTGTTATCGCACTGAAGTCTTTGGTTGCAAAGATCCTGATGATGTTAAATGCATCCAAGTTAAGCTACTCAGCAACTCTTGCCACCCTTGAGCCATTTGTTGTGGGATTTCGTCATCCCAACACAGCTTTGTTTTACACAACCCTTGCAAGATTTGTCTTGCAGGGAGAATAACTGGTGCCAGGAAGCCAAGGGGGTCATATATTGAGCTTACTATGGACAGCCTGCCTCGTGTGGTCACTGAGTGGGGTGTTACCTCTAGACTGGACTAAAGGTATCCTGTTCCACAGTCCATTGAGCACCAAGTGCCCTTTCCATGGGAAGCTGGTCTTTGTCCAGGTCCAGCGTTTTAACTCCTTTAGCACTCTGATCTTTAGGGATGGCTGCCAGGACAGAGCGATGGTTGCTCACCCATTTATTGAGCTGAAATCCCCCTTTGGCGCACAAGTGTGTGTGGTTCTCATAGAGATATGTTGCTTGCTCCACAGTATTAACATCATCAACAACATCGTTATCAACATAAAAGTTCTGCCGGATGGTGTTTACAATCTCAGCTGCATAATCATTCTGGTCGTCATCCGCTGTTTTTAACAGAGCAAATGTGGCACAGCTTGGGGAAGAGACAGCTCCAAAGATGTGCACTGTCGTCCTGTGCTCCGCCAGCTCTTGTGTAACATCCCCATCAGGCCACCATACATTACATCTTATTTTGCCACCCTCCTGTTGCAACATTTCCTCAATGTCAGTCGTAATAGCTATGAAGCCCTGGCGGAAACAATGCAACAAAGCAATACATCTACCAGTGGATTTGTTAAGTCAGGACCTTGTAGCAGCTCTTTGTTTATAGATGTTCCACCGTATACAGATGCACAATCAAACACCACACGCAATGTATTTTTGCGTGTACTGTCCCTTCATGTCCCTTCAAAGCAGCAACTTCTAATCAGAGATTTTGATGCTAAACACTGGCTTCTCTTGACCAATTGCTGTGCTTCCTCCATCCAGAAAGGCATATGTTTGCGCATTTTTTGTTCCCTTGTCGATTTTCACCTTAACTGGGAATATTGAGAGTGCACTTTATTTTATGCCCAGTGTGGCTAACAGCGTTCAGGGAAACCAATGCACTGAACATCACCACTACAGTCTCAAAGGGCTTAGCAGGCCAAGTATTTATGGGGGCCCACTAAGACATTGACATCTAATTATCGAAGTGGCTGCACTTCCATTGTTTTCTAACGTCCCACCACTCACACAATTTCTTTACTTTTTTTCAAACTACCCACCATCCCGACATGAGGTCATTCATTTAAATGTCATTACCATTATCATTGTACTTTAATTAATTAATATGATTATTTCTTAGTTTCATGCACTGTAGTGTCCTGACATTGGTCATTGTGGATAGTCGCCAACCCTCATTCGCTGTGGATCTTTGGCCCAAGACATGGGAAGAGCCGGCTCTTTTAAGGGAGCTGGATCATTAGGGTCAGCTCACCAACAAGAGCCGGCTCTTTCTGCTCCCAAACGGCTCTTCCTATTAACTTTATTACTTATATATACTTATATATACTTATACTTATATTTTATAATTCAGCCAGATGTAGCCCGTTTTGACTTATGTTTGTATGTGTAGGCCTATATATCACTTAAATTATTAAATACATCTTATTAGTATCCAAAGTGAAAATTACATTTTCCATTATCAATAAATTGCTGTAGTTGATTGTTTTTATTGCATATGAACGCAACGCGCATCCCCACCCCTTACTTAAATGATCCTTGCCTACCCACACTTGATTGGGTGCATGCATGCACGTGAGTGAGTCACTGACCACACGCATAGCATGCCCGGAGCACCCGGAGCACAGAGATCTTCATATCATTCTGCCTCGGCAAACTTTATATAAAAAAACTGTGGAAACAAAGCACTTACGATGTCATAGCTTGCGTAATAGATCAGGTTCATTCAGCCTTTGGAGCATCACATAAAGTAACAGCATGTGTCAAGACTGCTCAAGTGCATTTCTGTTTTAAATTGTATGGGATAAAGTGACCTTTACTTTTATATTTATCATTGACCACTACATTTTTTGTTTGCCATGCATCTGATAACAAGCTGGTTTTGTTTTCAGGGGAATATTTTTGTTCTCATATTTCCAAAAGCCTGTATTTTGAAACTTGTGTGTTGCTACTGATTGACCTCACCATAGCCTCCTTTATCCTGTTTGTGGATTTTACAGTGAGGCATATTTCTTTGTGCAGACAGGGAAATTGTTCTTTGTTGTTCTTTTGTATAATAGTTCCAAGCCTATAGAGTCTAAAGAGCCCCAATTTTATCATCTGTTAGGAATGATAATGTGGTCAGTTAATGAACTTAATGTAACACATTTCCATAGTCATTGACCCTTCGTACTTGGGCAGGTATGGGTAGGGTGACCAGACGTCCCGAAAAACTTGGGACAGTCCCGGAATCTAAGGTGTCCTGAATCTGGCCTTAATTGCCTCGAATAATATACTAAAGCTGAATATTGAGTTACTCAATATTCTGCTTCAGTATAATTTTCAAGACAAGAGCCTGCACGAGAGTTCACTGTTGTATTAGCTGTTACGTCTTTCTGACCAATCGCAGTTCAAGGCCCACCTGGGCTGTACCACTTGGGGAGGGGCCGCTCATTTACTCCCCTCTGTAAATATAGACTTGGTTGCGACTTTGACAGTTTGTGATTGTTGAGTGAGTTTTTGATTGATGTTGAGTGAGTGAGAGGCTGCAGGCTCACAGCTCAGGCTGCCGGACGGCGCAGCCAGGAACTTATAAAAACGCCATATTGTTGTCCCGCAGTAATCTGCCCGGCGGCCCCCGAAACGCTAACGGCCCACCGGGAATTCTCCCGACTCGTCCGATTACCACTCCGCCTCTGATTGCGTAGTTATTGTCTGATAAACATTAAAAACTGTCGTAGAAAGGTTGAGTCGTCCTGCAGCCAGCCCCTGTCACTGCTAATTGGCTGCAGCAGCCCGGCCACTCTGAGACAGGAGGCCTGGAGGAAGAGAGCTCAGGGTGCAGCAGCCCGGCCCCTCTGAGACAGGAGGCCTGGAGGAAGAGAGCGCAGGGTGCAGCAGCCCGGCCCCTCTGAGACAGGAGGCCTGGAGGAAGGCCGAGGAGAGGGACTGTGCAGGCAGCAGCCAGCAGTGATCGACTGGTCACTGTGGGCAAAAAAATACTTTGGCTCATGTTAGACCAACTGTTGCTCTTTGAATAAAAATATGTTTGGTTCAGGTTTGAAAATTCATCATCTTTTATTATAGGCTATGTAGTCCAATATCACAGGCCGCCAACAGCG
>JAOPJL010000042.1:8351099-8366427 GCA_027123545.1 Trisopterus esmarkii | reverse complement strand
GTGTGTGTGTGTGTGTGTGTGTGTGTGTGTGTGTGTGTGTGTGTGTGTGTGTGTGTGTGTGTGTACGCATGTGTGTGCGCATGTGTGTGCGCATGTGTGTATGTGTGTGTATGGCATGTCTATTCTAATTTGTTTACATCTGAGTGCATCCACAATCTTATCTTTCAGTATTCAATACGTTATTAACCAATCAAACGCCTCCTGCCTCAAAACAAATTGCAGGGGTGTGTCTGTTTTATGCAAATGTTTGCGTGGCGACAAAGGCTCCTAGGGGATTGGTTGATTCTGTCGTCATGAAGGCTGTTTTTAATGTGCTCTTTACTTCCCTTGTTTCTCTGTCAAAACCTTTACTCTCAATAAAAGGGACAGGAATGGGTAGTGATCTCACAATACCATATTATAACGATTTCTGAGTGCCTTTATGATTTGTATTGCGATTCTGTACATTTCTGATACTGTAAATATTGCTATACGATATAACAATTCTATAGTGATATTTTATATTTGGTGTGGTTTAATTATGGGGTTCTACAGGTCCAGGTCAGTTGTTTATTGAAGGTAACCGAACATACACTAAAGCGACCACTGTAGGACGCTACCATTATCCAACATAGCTTATGGTTTACCTTATTGAGGTTACTCAAGAAAGGATTTTTGAGTTGGCCTGATGATGGTATTAGCATTTCGGCAGCAAATGTCCCAATCCCGGTTCTTCGTCTGAACTCCTCCGTGCTCCTCTCTGCTCCAGGTGGCCGGTCTACTAGGGGACCCCTCACGGCTGTTGCTCCACAAGGCCTTGTCTCTGAGGACCCTTCCCCAGGGGCCCATGGCCCTAGGGAAGGGCCTGCTGGGGGACTCGCCCACGGGTGAGGAGTCCAAATTAAACTTCACAAATCAACATTGAAAGGACACACTTCCAGAAATGTTCAAAATGTGTTCAAGCAAAACAACAACCTTGTTTTGTGTAAGCCGATTAACATAGGCTTTCTTTTGGATAAAGATCCAAAATAACCATTAACCAATCCAACACATGTAGAAGGAGAGGTCCAAGTCGTTTTCTGACCTACTACACAGCATAGCCTCGGGCGGCCACAGGCCATTTGCAATTAAAATCCCTGGCTTGTAAAACACAAAACTCTGTTGTTTTTACATGGAAATGATGTATGCCAGTAATGGTGTTATAGTGTGTATTAAAATGTTTGTATGGGATTTTATTTTGGGCATGCTTTTCTTTGGATTTGAATGCAACCGTTGCAACCAGTTTGTTAACCCAAGACCTGCTGGAGCTTCATCCTTGGACACAATGTCATTTGTCACACACAAATTGGATCCATGATAAGCTGGTTGGACGCTTGCTGTGTGTGTGTGTGTGTGTGTGTGTGTGTGTGTGTGTGTGTGTGTGTGTTTGTGTGTGTGTGTGTGTGTGTGTGTGTGTGTGTGCGCGTGTATATCAACATGGGTTTGAAAGCCTGCACATATGTGTGACCTGTTTATGTGTGCTTGCTGTTGAATAATAATTCAACAGCTTTGCATTTCTGACTGACAAAAAACATCAATGAGACAAACAACAACCACACACAAAAGGTGAGCTCACCCTGACTGTGACCGTGTGGCAGGGCGTGGGCTTCAGGTGGGACAGAGGAGGAGCACACTGGGGCATTCGGTTCAGCTCGTCGACGGGCGTCCCCAGCCACGGTCGGTCCATTTCGTCCCGTGAGAACGCATAGCTGAAAGCGGGACAGACAGGAGAGCGGGAGGAAAGGGTCAACGCACAGCGGCTTGCATTGCATACGGAGAGCACTCCCAGCCCTGTCGGGTACTCCAGCCATGCAAACGACTCTCGTTTCAGGATAGAGTCCACTCTAACTCCATGGGGAACAGTGTCAACCTGTGAGAAGAAGCTGTTTTAAGTACAAGAAAATGTACTTCATTGTAGTAAGTAACGATTGTAAGCAAACAGAACATATGCATTATCCCGATGAGGCATAAGAAGAAGATAGGTATCTGAATATTCTTTGATTTTTGTACTTTAATTCGTCCCTGTTTCTTTCCAAAAAGGCTCTTTGTTACGGGTTAGAACCATTTTCTATGAAGTTAAATAGGACTCTAAACTGAGAAAAGCATCTCAGTTTAGAGTCCTACTTAACTTAATTTCACTATTTAACCAGAGTACATGATGAGGCTAGGGCAATCCAAGCATTAAAGGACAACTGATGCGATTACTCCGAATCCATCATCAAAAAATAAACAGGTAAATAAACAAAACATGCTGCTAGGCAAAACAGTTACCCTTTTAAAGTTGTTCCTGTGTGGTGTGCAGTGGAGCCATGTTTTGTATGAGAAGACCCATCATGCGCAGTTTTTACAGCATCCTTGGATGCAACCGTGGCAAACACTTGGGCTGTGACAGGTGGCCCGGATTCCAGTTCCAAAATCCCTGGAAGGTCGGTGTTTGCGGCTAAATCAGGAAACTTGGGTTCCCTGTCAGTAGTGGCGCTGTCTGCTGGGAGATGTTTACAGACCGGGCTTTCAGGGCTCAGCATCAGCACATCATCAGGTGCATCCGGAACATTTTCAAGGCTACAACTGAGATGGAGGCTGTGCCTTGGATTTGATGCAGAAGCTATTTCAACCGGGGGGGGTTCTGGCGAGTTGGGCCTCTTGCTTGATTTCTGTCCATTGTGGCATTGCATCTCAGCGGTTCCTTCTTTAGTCAAGGTGGAGACCAGAGCATCTGGTCCACTCGTGGCCGCAAAGTCCATGACATTCTCAGAAGGCTTTGATTCACAATCTTCTACCAGTTCAAAAATTGTGGGTTTATCAGGAAGCTCACTTCTGTCTTTGTGTTGCGTTTCTGTTATATCCTTGGCACCTTCTGACCCATCAGCATCTAGGTCACTATAATAAACAGATCAAAGTAGGGTTCACTTACTGAAAAGCAAAATTACATTAACACTTCTTTGTAAAATGTGTGCCAATAATTACATTATGTACTATATATATATATATATATATAGATATATATTTGTTATTATCATATATATATATGACTTTTTTTAAACGTACACTACTGGTGCACAATGCTTGTGTATCTAAGCAGGTTAGTTAACATATAAGTCAGTACCTTTTTTGGGAATCCATTTCTTGATCCATCTTGAGGGAATTCAGGGAGAAGTATCAAAGCTATGAACATGGATACAATGTAAACTTTCAAACTTTCTTTACTTTCCTAATCACCATTCCAAGACAAAGGAAATTAGTATTTAAAATAAAGGAGGTACTAAAGCAAGAAAATAAAAAAAAGAGGCATGGGACTTCAGGTGTGTTTATGTATTATACAAGCAATTAGCACGTATCTCAGTATTGAGTTAAAACAGTTAGCTACAAGACTGACAACTGAAACGGTTTCCGCTCCCGATTTCTGATCCGTGATTTGTTTCTGCGTGACGCCTTGACGACCTCGACTAAACCACCCAGACAGCAGCCAGCACACCTTCACAGAGCAAAGGCTCTTCACGAAACGGATTGAATAGCGACCACCACGATATATGACGAGCTAGCTAACTCGACATGGCTCTCCGTTTATCATCAGTATAACGTTACCTAAGACCCATGACACACTACCTGCATGAGCGATTCGTCTTGCCATCTTCTCATGGACATCTCCTCATGGACATAGTGAGTCTAAAATACGACATGTTATTTGTCAACCTGCTGAAGAATGACGCTAGCTACTGTTGGCTGTTACGCTAGCATTGAGTGGTCAAAGTACAGACTGAAACTGATGGAGATCGTGGTGCCAAACTGTCCATTAAAAGCTTGATCCAACTTACAATCACGCTCCCTTTGTGTACGTCTGAGTTCGAAATATTAAATTTTTTTGTAAATGTTTTGCATCAACGGAATTGTCTTGAGACAAAACTACTTTATGTATCATCCTTTGGTATTGTTTTAATTTCAATTCGTCGCTGAGTGACATCACGGGTTGACGGCAAGCAAATCACAACCAATCAAAAGATGTATTTGGAAAAAGGGGCGGGATAATCAGTAGGTATCCCAGCAACTATATCGTAAAGAGGGTTTCTTGTCGTGCATATCCTTCAAGGGATGTAACGGATGGTCGGTTTCAGAACAATGTCTTTAGAAACAGAATCGGGTCGTTCCTCTGACAGGAGGAATATAATATATTTATATTATTTATTTTACCTTTTCTATAGTAACTATAATGACACAATAATGCAAACAAGTCATTATTACGTTTATTTAAATGCTCACATTTCAGAGATTTTTCTGGCATACAAAATGCGTACACGCTAAAAACAACAACAAACAACCTATTTAGGATTAATCGTAGTGCAAAAAAGCTACATGGGCCTTTCAAAGAAGATAATCAATCTGAATAATAGCAGGCATGAAAACATTCATTTTGTTCAATTGCTGATTCCAATGGGCAGGTTACTGGCTATAGTGAACCATCATCCCTATGTGTTTTTTGGAGCAGGGGGACAGCCTTGGAATCACTGACTACGAGAAAGGCTTCACAATCTTCATTGAGATGTAGTTCTGTGGACGCAACAATTAATACATAGGTTACTGATTTACACGTCAAACATTTTTTTACATAATTTCTATAGAATGCAAAATATATATTCAAATGTGGTATGCATGCGATTCTCAATGGGAGCTTTATGTAGACATAGATAGTCTATGATCAATATGCAGAATGCAATGTGTTTATCAGGATGTGTCAATATGATAGGTGATCTTACAGGCAGGGAGTACAGCATGATTGCCAGGAACAGGATCACCAGTATCAGAATAATGGATATGATGAAAATCCATTTGAATCTGCGCCACACAATGAATTTCATTGTCTTGCACGGATTTGTGAACCAGAAGAAGGATGTGTCTGGGCGGCTGGAAGACAAAACATTAAAATAGTTCACTATCAATTGATCATTTTTGTATGTGTATTAATTTATGAATGCAAGAAAATATTAAAGATAATTAATTTGAACTCCTAAGGGAGGAAAATCATCTTACTTGGGAGCCTCCAGTCTAGGGTTCATGTTGGGCTCATCCCTGCCCTTCCCCGCTGGTTTTTCCTCCAGTTCCTTCTCCTCCACAATCTCTAAGGTCATCTCCACCTTCCCCTATAAAACATGAAAGAAATGACAAAACGATCCTGCTAACACATGAACTCTGTTGATTGTTAGTTGTTGTTTTTTTAACATACCCCAATCACATGTTTTCCATCCTGCTCAATCAGGCAAGGCCACCAGCCTCGCACGGACTTCTGAGAGAACAAAGAGGTAGCTTGTGACGTTTTGGACTTGCTTGAGCCTTCCATGCCCGGTATCATCTTCAGGCTGCACTTCTCTGGGCTTTTAGCTGGAGGAATCAGATGCAGCAGATCCAGCTCCACTGTGCCTGTGGCAGAGTTATGGACATGTCATTTGTTTTTTTTCAACGTGTTTGTATTGTCTGGGTGAGTTGTAGATCAAGAGCAGCATTGTCCCACCTAGGTAGTCGTCCAAGGAGAATTTGTCATTGTCCCATATCTGGATGTTCAACTTCGGAGGGATCCTGAATTCGGTTTTGTCCAGATTCCAAAAATGGTTCTGGAAAGACAAACCATCAACATCTTGCTGTTGTTCTCCGGTCTCGTTTACATTTGAAGCATGGTTAAGCATATACAGAGAGGATGTATTGGTCAGTGGAAAAACAATAGACGTTGACATACTTTTTTGGAGACCAGACACAGTTGTTCTGCTGGCAGGTAGTCAAACCCGAAGATGAACCTCCAGTTGAAGTTCCCGTCTCCGTCCAGGGATCTGTAGTGGACATCTGTCTTCTGCTTATCCTGCTCCATCCCTGGCATCCATCTGGGAGACGTGGTAGTGATTTAAGTCATGTTAATATGATAATGATGATTTACGATTGTGAAAACAGGATTTGAGGAGTAAAGGTATTTAAAGGCCCCTGTCTAGCTCAACTTGTAGAGCATGGCACTGCTATAGGGGGTCAGGGGTTCGATTACAACTGGGTTTTGGGTTGGAAATTCTTTGAACCGAATTGACAATGTAACAAAAAATAAACGTTATCTTTTTTTATTGTAAAAATCGGTAAAAATTGTATAAAAGCATACAAAGGTTGAAATGCTGTCGTGAGCTCTGAACAGGGGGCACCCCCAGCTATATAGAAGGGAAAACCTATATGGTGAGGGCCTAGCTGCTGATAAGGATGCCGCTACTCCCTTCCTCAATCCAGGATGTATAGGTTTATGTTATGGCCATAAAAGTGCATAGACTGTATACGTTTTTCTCACCAAGGCGGAACTGTTTTAAGTGTTTACTAAACATAGCAACACAGAGCTCACCGTGTCTTAGTATTTCTAGAAAGTCATGTCTTAAAGAAATAAAATTTTTCCATTACAGTTCACTCAGCTAAGAATTTGTGTGCTCACAGAGATGCTTCCACCAAATGTAATATACTATTAGTATTTTACTCAACCAAAGCAATGTTTACTATGGGGAAGTGTGATAGTGCTTTCATTTGATTGACACAATCATGTACCCTTTAACGTAGATGTCACTCATGTTTTCTCCAGTGATGCTTGTTTCATCCAGTATGACATCTGTTGTGTTCCAGATTATGGTCCGCAGGTGGTACCTGTTACAATCACACCGTTATGTGAGGTATGTCGATGCCCATATCAAATAGCATCCATGACATTCACTTGTAGTTATTAGGGGTACAGTAGGGTATTCACACCGTTTGGCTTTGCGTGGCGCTATGTCAGACGGTGGCCCAGGCACGCCAAGACTCTTAGGGAAGATGTCCACCCACATTTGAATTTTTCCCTGAATATAGGGAAGAAATAATGTTGTTTTTTTAAATTTAAATTGAACACACATAGCACACATACATAATCTTTTTTCCATTTACATTGTGTTAAACGACTACTTGTGATTTGTTTCTCCTAATCTCCCTTGATCTGGGTCTGTGTGCACGCATGCGTGTGTACATGCATGCCTGCATGCATGCGTGCCTGAGTTTGTATGGGTGTCTGACCTGGGATAGTGTTGGCTGAAAAGAACTGTACAGGGTCCTGGTCTCCACATGCTCTGGTACCAACCCCTGGTTCCTGAGGACATGCAGGGCCAGCCTTTCCTTCGGTGGGCCAAGATGCTGGTGCCCCAACTTATTGGCCTCTGTACAAGTACAAGGAAACAAAAGATTTTCAAAGAAAGAAAGTGAAACTGAAAGTAAAGTCAATATCAGTGTATAATTGTTTTACACACAATTCCACGTGTGACCATGGGAGTTATCCTGTTGTGTTAATATGAGTGTTAATATGCCCACCAAAGTCCAGCAGGCTGTACTGTTTCCCTTCAAAGGACAGAGAGCTGCCATCCATCTGTAACCCTGGGGGAGGTATCCCCCTCAGCCTGGCCAGGTTCTGCAGGATCTGAGAGGGCTTCAGCTGGTCCCGCCACTGGTTGGTCCCTGAGCTATAGGGAAACACATGCTTACACATACCCTGTCTCCTGTGCTTGTTCTTTTATACTAGGCCGTGCAGCACTTTGTTTGGAGCTACTCCAAATTTGATGATTGTTCTAACTTTGCGTTGGTGAGAATCCACCTTGTTTGTATTTCGTCTCAACACGTTAGGCTGAGGTTTCGCTACATGCCACTGTTTCTTTTTTTTCATACCCAATGAAGGCACTATAGTGTTCAAGGAATAATAGTAGAGTGAGCAACAGCCTATCCGTTTAAAGATACATGTCTAGACTTGGTGTGGGTAACAGTATGAGCTTACATGCAATAGGTCTGTGGAAGGCCACAGTAGGAGCTGAAGCGTGAGAGGAGTCGGTTCTCAAGGTCGATGATGGTCTCGCCCACTTTCTCGTCCCGACTCAGCAGGTCGTAGTCATAGACGGCGATCTTCAAGTCCTTGTCATGGGGGAGGAAGCAGGACATCTCAAAGGTCCTGGGTACACAGAAACAAAACAAGACATTCAATTGTGCTTTTATCCCACACAAACCCAAATATATAACTACTATAACTAAATATATAACTACTAGACTATCTGTCTATTGGAGGTAAAATACACAAAATAATCCAAAGAGTAATGAGTATATGAAGAAACACGAGTTATAATGTGTTGATTATTTTTCTTGATATGCACTCGTTGTCTTACCGGCCAAACTCTGGATTGAGTGTGTTGGGTTTGTAGTTTTCTCTGTCATCTACTGTTCTTCTCCCAAGATGAATCTTAATGTAGGGGTCGCACTGAGATGGGAACAGACACAGAACCTTTAGTTGAACCTTTAATGCGGTCTCATAAATACTGAGACAAATTAGGATATCAATGCAAATTATGAGCTGTTGAAATTCAGTTAAGACTAACAGTAGAGAGAGACTGTTGTATGTTTGACATTACAGGGGATGGGGGAGCCTCACCAGGCCGTTGTTGTCCTTGGGCTGCAGGTCAGTGCAGCGCACCACGTAGATCCTGACCAGACACTCCTGCGGCCCGCTCTCAGGCAGCTCTCTGAACTGGCGTGGAGGAGCAGCCATCCCGGGGTCCTCGTACAGCGGGTACACCCTGAAGGAGCCCTGGGGCATGAACCAGACAACAGGTCCTTTATGGGGGCAGGATGCTTTATATAGGGCTTGTGCATCGCAAGCTTTTGGGTTTAAACTCTGATGTCTACAGCCAGTCTGTGCACAATTCTTTGATATGTGTGTGTTTGTGTGTGAATTACTATCCTTTTATCTTTGAACATTTGTTAATACGGGGGCTGTAAAATGCACTTCAAGGCGTCTCCTTTATTAATTTCAAGAACCTCCAGTTCACTCAACTTTATAGCAGTTCAGTCACTGATCCTCCAGCTGCAGAGAACTTCGTATCATCTATCATTGTTCCATTAGGACTCCAGAAGCTCTCCTCTCCTTTCAAACTCCCACACTACCAACCAGCGGTCACTGCTCTGGAACTCATGCTCTAACCCTGTTGCTTCATACCATACACTTTCTACAGGAGAACATAACGCACACTCATTGGTACATTTGGTTTCTCACAAGCATCATCGACTATGATGTGCATTATTCATTGCACTACAGGGGTCTTAAACCTGATCCATGCTGCTAGTAAGCTTCTAACATAACATTACATACATTCACATTACGGTATATACAATTTTGTATGTAGAGTCTGTGAGCATAGATCTGTTTAATATCTACTAAGGTCTGAGGCCATTTTTTTACACAAGTCAAATGAGTCTAATTTAAATTCTTTATATATACCACTAGGGGGAGGCAAAGTATTTTTGTATATGCTTTTAGGAATGTACTATTCTAACTACACAACATGGAGTCTAGTTGCACCTTGAACTCTCCCACGACGGACGGATCTTCATCCTCATCCTCCGTTTTGCCTCGCTGCAGTTTGAAGGTGCAGCAGAAGTCTGTCAGCCCACAGAAATCTGGCACCTCCTCAAGTTCACAGTCATACACCTGGGGTAGACACACACACATACACACACAGGCCAAGACACACACGCACATGCACAGGAACAAACACACACACACACACACACAATGATTCACAATGAGTTTGTTTTAAAGACTATCATTGTGAAAATTGCACGTTATGTGAAAAGACACAACAGTGTTCTGTGGTCTGCACCTGCAGGGTGTCATATCCCTTTTGGAGGTAAGGACCACACTTCTCCTTCTCTCCTATGGAGGCATAGAACTTACTCCACCAGTCCACCGTATCTTCCTGCTAAAACAGGAAGTGAGCAAGAAATAAAGGGAAGTGAGGACTTCAAAAACACAACCTATGAATTTGAAAAGGTGATAATACCAAAGAAACAATAGGGAGTATCTACCTGTTCTTCATTAATCTGTGTACAGAGGAACAAACAGAAAAGAAATCCGTGAGAACTTTGTCCTGGTAGGAGATTGTTGCTTTGTTGAGGTGAGGTGTTGGAAATTACGTTTTGGAAAGGATTACGTACCTCAGCTCTTACAATGGGTCTGTCTTCGATGGTTATGACCACATCGCCTGGGGCAGATGAAATCATCGCCACTACAAAACATGCACATAAGCAGGTAAATACTATTACTTGGTTTGCGTGTGGGGACGTGTGTATGTGCATTTGGTGGATGTGTGTGTATGTGTATGTGTTTGCGCACGTGCGTGCGTGCGTGCGTGCGTGCGTGTGTGTGTTTGTGGTGCGTGTGGAGCATGTGTGTATGTGTGCGTAATCGAGTGAGTGATCGAGTGAGTGAGTGAGTGAAAAAATAGAGCGATCTAGAGACAAAGTCTTTGTGAGTGTTTTGGTTACTTTTGGCAGACATGACCATCTCGTTGTTGTTGCGGTACGGGTCGCAGCGGAACTCCTCCACTGAATCGATGGTACACTGACCGACCACAGGCTTTCTGCCGAATGGACGATGATCCACCACCTTCAGAACAATGGGCGGGGTGTACATCTCCTGTTTGGGCAGAAGCTGGTGGAGGAAAAAACAGGAACAACTATCAACTGGGGGAAATCTGAAAAACCGATACTGTTATAACAGTGGAGGGTGAGTCATCCTGATGTTTTTTGTGTTGAAAAAGAGAACGAGCCATACCACTTTGAGTAGCAGCACAGAGCCGGGGAAGTTTGGGTTCTTCTTGAAGTTCTTAATGACGGCGGTGTGCACCACCTCACCCCCGCATTCCACCACCAGGCTGGGAGATGAGACGCTAGCCAGCTGGTAGGTCTTCATGTTCCTCAGGCCCCAGGTCAGAACCTGTGGAGCAGGGAGGCACAGAGGTACACCCGGTGACTATGAAACCACAGAGCAATTCAAAGAATAGAAACGCAACAAAGAAAAAATAAGAAAATACAAAGTTGACTAAAGGGAGATACAATTCAAAGCACTTCTTATCCCTTGTTTGCAAATTCAAGGTCAAATAAACTTGACCTTGATTATAGAATAAAGTGAAGAAATACTAAGAAAAAGTTTGGTGAATTGGGTGAATTGCAAATAGTGGAAAAAGAGCTCTGAATCAGAGTCCCTTATCTTCTGTCCTGAATCTGCAGGGTTGTTCTGGTCTTGTCTGGATGTGCCAGGTGGGAACCTGGTTGAATAGCAGGGTGGTGTGGATCCAGGTGCTTACCTCTATGGCGGTGAGCTGCACCACGGGCCTGATTCCCTGAGGTACCATGAAGAGGCTGTCGCCCTTCACCGGCGGTAGAAGGGGAAGGTCTCCCTCGTTCACCTGGAAGCACAGAGTCCACATTTCATCCACGTTTCTTCAATCAAAAGTTTTATGCATAATGATTTTAAAATACTGATTTTGAAATGTATATAAAACAATTATTACATTTAATTTTTCAATCAATGTTTCTTTCTTTCTTCTTTCCATCCTTCTGTCATTCCTATATTTGTTCCCATCTTCTTCCCATTTTCCTCCCATCCTTCCCTCACACCCTCCCTTTCTCGCCACCTCCCTCCCTCCCTCCCTCCATTCCTCCCCCGCCCATGTATTCTTGTTACCTCCCGCTACTCCCCATATCCACATGCTTTCTCTCTAACTCCCAACAGCATCATATAAGGTCCTCACCCCGTCTTTCAGCAGCAGCTCGGCAGCCACCAGCATCTGTCCAGCATCGCGGCCCTTCTTGGTGACCGGGTACCACAGCAGCTTGGGGTTGATGGCCACAGCGGGGTTCAGATTCACTATCGGAGGGCACGTACAGCGACCCATGGCCTCGTCTCTGCCCTGCACAGCAATAAACCCAGCCGTTTAGCCATTTTAGCGGACGCATTTATCCAAAGTGACAGGGATTTATTTTTAATTTTTAGATGCATATCATGAATGGATGAATTAGGGTATGTTGCATCTCAAGGAGGCCTACACGCAGGTACTGTGGACATTGGGGGAATCGAACCCAGAACCTTTCGGCCGGGAGTCGCAACACCCTAACCACAAACCTGTCTGTCCACAACAGTTTAACACAAAAAGGGCTAAAAGCTGAATTTTTCATCGCACTTTGTGTGCGCAGACTCGTGCATCAAATCAGATTGTGCAGGGCTGTAAACATTTGCACGTGCGAGGTCCTCACGCACCACTTGGTCGCTGTCGTACAGCTCCATCACCACGTCGGGGGGGTTGCGGGCGATGGTCTTGGGGTCTCCGTAGACCTCCACGTCCTCGAATATCAGTGTCTGGTCCCAGGTGGGGTTCAGGGTGGACCTCACCACCTCCGTGGTCTTGCTGACGTTCAGGAAGGACACGTGGACGTAGGGGTCTGGAGAAAGACGGATCGGAAGCGGGGGGGGGGGCGTTAGGCTGGAGCACGGTGACACTGTGATGATCTACTGCGCTTGGTGGAGGATCACGTTGTTATTGCACAAGAGTCAAGAGGCTCTTCCTGTACTCCTTACCGGAAAAGCTGTCTTTGTCCATCGCACAGAGGGTCTTGGCCTGGTAGACGTACACTCTGAGATGGTACCTGTAGCACCCTGGAAGGCACAATAGACTCTATGAGATGTAAACCTGGGTACGTTTACAATATATATATATATTGTAAACTGATTCGGATACACCAGTCGACATTTTAATATGAAGATACATAATAATAGTCATAAACATAAAAGCATATCCATATACATGTCCACATTTAAATAAACATATACATATACATATGCATATGCACATGCATACACATGTGAGTACAGATATGCGTACACATACACGCGTACAACATGAAATAGTTAGAAAAGGAAAAAGGGGTCAGTGGTATTCATTTCCTGCCAGATACCGAGCGTGGGTCACTTACTGCTGAAATTACAGGAAACATTGGGTGTGTTGGCGCCAAACAGTTTAGTTGCGTCTGCCTTGCTGGCTTTCTCGTCAACGTCAACACCCTGGATAACAAAACACAGATTACTGGCTTAATGGAGAAATGGCTTCACCAAACAAGCGGAAACTGCTACTCAAAACACCAAGTGTTAGAACAAGATAAACACACAAGCTGGTTTTGCTGAAGAAATGTCGACTTGAGTATAGTGTGCCACCATTAATCAACAGGAAGAGGGCAGATGAAGGTGAATAATGACAGGATATGACTCCTTCATACCACATATTTCCATCCTGCAGTCACGCCAATATATTTTAGAAAACACAAGAGAACCGCAGTCACTAAGGAATGTGGTACCAAGGCACCAACATCTAAATGTATTTTGTTGTATCAGCTAGCTACTCACCAGGGCCCCTTCCAGCCTGAAGATGGCCGACGCCCCCATACGGTCTGAGGGAGCCATCTTCCTTCGCCAACGCCGCCGCCGGAACATGTCTGATGATCGCTCCTTCCTGTGGAACTTCCAGCCAATCAGAGAGGAGTACTCCCAGTCGTCTCCAGAAGTCCGTCTCTTTAATGCAAACAAAAGGTTAAGAGTAGTTAAGAGTGGCACAAGCAACAACAAGTCGCTCTTCAAGTTGCCTTTGTTACTAGTAACTGCTTTCTCAATTTCCTTTCCAAAACCAACGAATTGTCTCCTTTATTTCCCTTTGCTGAGATAAAACCTTTTCATACATTTTACTTTCCTGGTGTAATGTGGTCTCAACTTTACTTTCCTCTGCTGGCATTAAGGTTATCTTGACTTTATTTACTTACCTCAAAGCTCCCACATTGACCTTCCTTTGCTAACCTCAAAGTTCCCTCCTTTATTTTCCATTGCTATCCTCAAAGTTCCCTTCTTTACATTCCTTAGCTAACCTCAAAGTTCCCTTCTTTACATTCCTTTGCTAACCTCAAAGTTCCCTCCTTTCCTTCCCTCTGCCGGCCTCACCTCTATGGTTGGCATGACGTCCGATGTCCGTCTGCGTGGCCGTACCAGTCTCTTCCTCCGGTGGACGTGGTACATCTTCTCCGCAGCCCCCCAGGATTTGGGCTTGTCTTCGGGGGGAATGGTGACTCCATACTCCCAGCCTGGTGGGAGAAAAAAAAATGAAAAGGTGCACAAATATATACTGTATGAAGCCCAAAGTGCACAGAGCGCTATTTCAGTTCATATTTGTTGCGTGACCCAAAAATGTATACAATCAACAAAGCTCAATAGCCTGCCTAACCTTAACTATACCAAACGTTTTTTGTTTACTTTTTTGAGTTTACTGAATGCGGAAAATAAAAAAAAAATCAATCAAGTGTTAAATTCAAGTTACTGCAGCAAACCACATAGAGATATCAGCAGCTAAAGAAAGGCATGGATTGGTTGGAGGTTTTATTGACCTTTCTCGTCCACTGCTCTGTTGACATCGTAGCTCCACTCGTCCTCCCACACCCAGCCGGGGGGGCAGTCCATCTCCCCTGGGCTCTGAGCCGGCTCTCCGTTCTGGGTGAACGCCACAGACAGGGACAGCTAGCTAAAGTCCAGAAGAACAGCTGGCACATATTTACGGACAGTTCTTGTTATTGTTACTGTGAACTCAGGAAGAACAATTACTACATATTTGTTCTATTTGTGCACTCTTTTTAAAATATGTACAGTATGCCAGTAAACACTAGGAGGTCCACTGTTTAAAAGCAGTGTGTTTAGAGCACTAGTGTGTTGCAGTCAGGTCCCTCCCCCATTTGCCTATGTGCAAAAGCCTGTGCTTAATCAACATGAACTATTACTTGCCACAGCCTGTCCCAGGCCGAGTGGCTGTCTAGATGCCAATCCCAAGTGCAACAACCATATTTTCTCTTGCTTTCACACTCACTTTCGAAAGAATGTGCAAATTTTTGGCTTATTCATCATTTAGGTTTACTAAAATGTTTGAGTTGTCTAATTTTTATGATATCAGAAAGTACTGTTTCAAACAGGAGTGGTGACCGAATGATGGTTTGCAACATGAGTGGGAATTGTTGTAAATTTGGTACACTTATTAGTCCTATTTGGACTAACGGAGAATGCAAATCCCAAACTAATGAAGGCAATGGTCCAACTTTTTCTGAAACTAAGTTGCCGTGATTCACGCGGTGAAGTTTGATGTCGCAAACATCACCATGCACCACGTATGAATCTGTTGTTAGAGAATAGCAGACTGGTATTTTATTACACAGTCCCTATAGGACGCTGTTCCTACCACGTCTGTGTACGGCTCGCTGGCCGGCGCCCATTCACCACCGGGGAAACGCGTCTCGTTCTGAAACACTTCGTCTGTGAACTCTGTGTGCCCGGCGTCTGCTTCTGTCAACAGGCTGAGCACACACACACACACACACACACACACACACACACACACACACACACACACACACACACACACACACACAC
>JAOPJL010000042.1:8338882-8350999 GCA_027123545.1 Trisopterus esmarkii | reverse complement strand
GTTAGGGTTAGGGTTAGTGACCCCAGGATTAGGGTTAGGGTTAGTGACCCCAGGGTTAGGGTTAGGGTTAGGGTTAGGGTTAGTGACCCCAGGGTTAGGGTTAGTGACCCCAGGGTTAGGGTTAGGGTTAGTGACCCCAGGATTAGGGTTAGGGTTAGTGACCCCAGGGTTAGGGTTAGGGTTAGGGTTAGTGACCCCAGGGTTAGGGTTAGGGTTAGTGACCCCAGGGTTAGGGTTAGGGTAAGGGTTAGTGGTCCCAGGAGTCACCCTCACCCTGGGGTGAGGGTTAGGCCTCAGTGCCTGGCCCCCTTTTGGAAGAGATTCCAGGGTGTCACAGAGCGATCCCACAGCGCCCTCTGGCTGGGGGGTGGTCTTATACTTCCTATCTCTTTCCAATGACTTTATATTTTGCAATGCCTTTTATTTCCACACATTTGATGATGCTTTGTGAATCACTGCTGGACTATTTGTGTTGACAAAAACAGCATGGAGGTGAAGTATCTTTATCAGTGTCCAATCCCCAGCCCTTAAGACAGTCAATCAAAACAAATATAATTAACACAAAGAACAGATGCAGATGTAATGATTAGGCACAACCCGCTGAAAGTGTAACCCAAGCTACGAGGCTAAGAGGAGGACCTGATCTGACCTGCAGGGGGCGCTCAGGGCCCGGCTCACCTGCCTGGGAAAAAAGAGAATAGTTTGTTATGTGGGTGTCCACCGGCAGAGTGGAGGAAAAACCCTCCAGTGTCAACTTTCACCAGTCCTGCCTGGAATCTTATCAGGTGTACTTTGCCCAGGCTTGTGTTTGGTTAAAACTCGCTCAGCGTGGGACGGGGAGAGCGGGGTGATGCGTGGTTCATTAGAAAAAAGAAAAGGAAAAAAGAAGGTAGTGCAGCGCTGTCTGAGACGAGTTTGGGCAGAGAGAAGGCTGGGTGTGGAATTCTGAGCACACACACCTTTCCAGGTGAACACAGACAGCACGCCTTTCCCTCCGGAGCGGGGATACTTTGGATCGCATTGATTAAGACATTATGGAGACTAGTAAGGAGGTAGACACCACACGGGTTTACCAAAAAGGTCCGGAATTCCTTCGCAGACAAATGGAACTGGAGAGTGAGAGCAAAGGGGGAATGAGTGCGGTGGAAAGGCTTGCGGCAAGCAAGCTAAAATATGTTAAGAGTCTACAGGTCGTCAACGCAACACAACTACCAGTCATACACATTGGATCAGCCTCGGTGAGCAGTAACGGCTCTTCAAACCGCTCCAAAGGCTCCAGGCGGAGTGGACATCAGAACCCCAGCGGCCGTGTGGTGGAGGAGCCGGTACGGCCCCCAGAACTGGACAGCGTGGTTCGACGATCCAGCTCTAAAAAACGCCCGGATTCCTTATTGCTTTACCGACATAAATGTGACCTACTGAGGGGGTCATCGACCAGTGAGAGGAGTAAACAGAACCGGGGAAACAGGTTACTGCGTGGCAATGCGGATCGAAATTGCCACTTACTTGAAGCAACAGATCACACATCACAGGGGAAGGAAACAGGATATGCCACAACTGAGGGAATTACAACAGAAAGGGTCTCAGGAGCAGTTGGCAATCAATCTGGGAAATTATTAACACAAATTGCGCAACAAAATAGCAACGCTATGGACAAAGCAGGTACAAACAGTGTTGTGAGGAAACCCATTCACAACAGAGTGGCTGAGGTGAAGAAGAGGTCATCCAAGGGGGTCAGCCGCTCCCACTCTGACATCAGCTCAAGGTACTCCAAAAACTTTGCAGATTTTGATGCTTTCTTCCAGTACTGCGGGCTGGACGGCGAGATGGTCCAGTCTTTGGGAAAGGAGAACTTTTCAGTGCACTCAGAGGAAGCGGCTGTCCGGAGAGTCAGTGTCTCCTCCTCCGACGGGGGCTTCTCCAGGAACAGCGGGAACAGCGACGGGCTGCTGGAGGAGGAGCTGGGGGAGAAGAGCCAGCAGGGGACGTCCGTCATTGAGCGCAACGCCAGGGTCATCAAATGGCTGTACAGCTGCAAAAACGCCCAAGAGACTGGGAAAAAGTTACGAGAGCTTGATTAACCTTTTTAATACCTGTTTGAAATAGTTGTAGTTGCAGCCCGATTGTTACCTTCAATATTAAGTGAAATGTTGGAACTTCATACTTTATCGCAATAAAGGCGAAATATTTAAAACATTCTAGCCTGTTTGAAGACTCATAATCACCAGGGATCTGATCTCGCTTCTTGGCCACCGTTATGTTGGCGCTGTGTCTTAGTGTCTTATACCCACTCGGGTTTTTTGTTATACAAGTTCTGACATAATTATTCAATGACACTTCAATGACACAAGAAAGTATTATAGCAGTTTTCAGAATAGTTTTTGCCTCAGTGAATGAATGTGTCCTGTTATATTAACAGAAACACATGCACCAGATTGAAGAAAAAATATGTTCACAGAGGAAATTAGGTTTTAGGGATTCAAAATACCAAAACCAATACTATGCTTTTATTAAACTACAGCTGTTAGTTGAAATTTACCAATTATTCCAAGAAGCACTTTAGGCAAGACAGCAGCTTCACTGCCCCGCGCCCTGCTGCTCTGATCCTTCTTCTTGTGATAGAAAACATACAGCCAGGTTACCGACACACACACACACACACACACACACACACACACACACACACACACACACACAAGGTTTAACATTTGAGATGTACTGTATATGTGGGCTAGAGCAAACACACTAGAAAGGGGAAGGAGGACGTGAAGTGTTGTTTACATGACTGCTGATGGGAGAATGTAAACAGACAAAGAAGGAGGGTGCTTTGGGCAAATGCCCAAAATACGCCCATTTGTTTCCTTTGATTGTACTTATCTTATGTCTCTTTACCCTTAAAGTATTTCTCTGCCCGAGCACTGATCCGATTCCAGAATGCGAAGCATTCCGTAGCGTGGCATGCCAGAACACAGCCGCGACAGCGGCCCACTGTCATGCACTTAGGGGTTGGTTCAAGCCCAGACATGCATGCGAGCGTCAGCGGTGACATCGTACTGACCATCTTTCAGGCTCAAAGAACCAGTCTCCCTCCCAGTCCCAGTCCCGCGGCGGCATGAAGCGCTCCTGCTTCAGCTTCACCTTCCCGGTCACGTCCGAGAACTTGTGGCGGCCGACCAGACCGGTGGTGCCCCAGTTCCTGATCACCTTGGCCTGGTTCTCATACTGCCGTGAGAGAGCGGGACAGTCAGGTGGTTAGGGTTAGGGTGTTTGACTTCCGGTCGGAAGGTTCTGGGTTCGAACCCCAATGTCTATCTGCATTCCTAAGCAAGCCGTCCGAGCCCCTACCTGTTTATCAAAGGATAACTTCAAGAGTTTTTAACCTGGACTCTAGGGTCCAGGTTGAAGAGGTTATCCCTCATTGACATGTTTCTAAACACTTGTGCTAATTGACTAACTGGTTAATAGCATTTCTTTTCTAACAACTACTTTTCAGTATGGTAAACAGAACATAAAAGCAACATATCAACCATGCTCCAGAGCTAGCTACCATTTCTGCGAACACGCTGAAGGTTCCCTCGGCGAAGCTGTTGAACTTCTTCTCATGGGCCGACAGACCCAGCCACATGTTGACCCGCAGCTGCACTGGGATCTTCAAGCCCTTGTCCTTGTCCATTGGATACTGGGTGGAGGGATGAGGGAATAACTCATCTATTCAGCAATCAATCAACCAATCGATATGTTACGGAATTGTAAATGATAATTGACCATTTCAAATAAAAGGCTAGAGAAAAGACTTGCTTGGTTAGTAGCTAGGGTTATCATTTTTATATATTAGTATTGTACATCGCGATATTGGATGTAATGAGTGGGGTTAGGATAGTGTAGTGGTGGTAAGGTGGTTTTGACTTCAGCCGGAAGGGGCTGGGTTTGATCTCCATGGTCCACATTCTAACCTGTAGGCATCCTTGAGCAAAATGCCTAACCCCTAATCCCTACCTCCTATTTTAATGTCGGGTGTCTGAATTCACTGTAGCAAAAAGCATCTGCTTAATGATCAAACCATCTTAATGATGGAGCTAGCGTCTGGATACCTGCATGAAGATGGTCTGGGTCCGCCCACAGAACTTCCCACAGGCCTCCTCCCCCATGGTGGAGTAGAGGATCCGATTGGCCGGGACACGGGCGTAGGCCACCCGCTTCTCCCCACGCATCATCCAGATGATCACGTCTGGGAAACTGTTCTGAGGCTGGAGCAATGGGCAATGTTGGATGAAAATCAGTTAAGACACCCTGAATTACTGTTGTTATTTTGTGTTCACTCAATCACAACATTTCCAAAGCCCTCATTCCTTTGTCTCCAATCCATACACATACTACTGATTATACTGAACACAATATATTATCCTATTTAGTATTTTACCTGAGTAAACCCCCCTGTTTCTGTCTGCATTGGGCCTCAATGCACACAGTATAAACCAGACATCACCACACACACTCAAGATTGCACTGACATGTCAGTAGGGAACAACTGCTCTGCCTACAAACCTTACAAACTCGATTAAACTGTGTCATCAGTGTGAAGAATGCAGTGGCATCCAGCCGAAAGGACTTGGCTGTATTTCAGTATTCAGTTGGCTGAAATCTGGCAGCCTCACTGCAAATCCTACCCATTGCACCTTAAACCTATTCATGAATTAATTTGATTCTAGAATGGTTACAGTGTGGCTAGAGAAAATGTGTTGTTCTGAGGTAGTGGGGCCAATCGTAATTGATTTCAATTGATCTAAGTTCTCCTGGTTGTTCTGGTCCCTGACCTCCTCTGCCAACTGCTTGAGCCGCTCCAGCCAGTCTTCAAACTCGCTGACGGTGGCCTTGACGTCGGTGGCCTCCTCCCTCATGTGTTGGGCCATCTGTCTGATGCTCGCCACCGACGCGTCGCGCAGCTTCTTGATCTGCAGGTCCAGGGCGGTCAGGTTGGACTGGCCCTCCATCACAGGGAGCTTGAAACTGACGGGACGTTCAAGGAAGGGATCAATGGATTTGTGAATCAATCAAATCAATTCAATTCAAATAATGATTCACGTACCTAATTGAAAACTAAAAAACTAAAAGAAAGTTGTAACTTTCTCTCTTGATTTTCCATCTTGAAATGTACTAATGATCAAATTAAACAGACTTGACAAGCATATATATATCTACGATATTTGTACTATTATAATATTTATATCCCGTGATCCAAAACTCCCGTCCCCTGACCCACTCCTGGGTCCCGACCGACAGTCAACAGTAGCGGAAGGACCACTCTGACTCTGAACGCCCTACCTGCTGAGGTCCTCGATCGTGTGGTTCACCAGCTTTAACCAAATCTCAACCAGACGGGACTCGGGCTCCTTGGCTAAGATTGCCGTCTTCAAGGATGTGAGGTTGGCCTCCTGGAAACAATAAATATAAAATATTTCAGGTGCAAAATACGAATGACGGATAAAAATGTAGAGAAGAGTGAGAATACAGGGAATGGGATTGGTTTAACAAGTCGTCACTTCTCACAAGTCTCTCTGCGATGAAGAGGAGGATGTTAACAGAGTCCAGGCGGTGGTTGATGTCCTCCCAGAAAGATGTGAGGATCACAACAGGCTTAGTGTCCGCCCAGGGAAGGTAATAGTAGTGGTTACCTATGGGCAGGATTGGGGATGGGGTAAGGTCAACTTCTCTAAAATCAGTGACGGTCACTAGATTGGGAACTATGAAAATACCTGGTTGAATCCCCAACGTCCGCAGCCTACCTCTAGGCCTCCTTGAGCAGAGGTGACCCCTTACCTAGTTTGACTGTTCATCCTAAATGACCTGTATCTAAATTACCTCTAACATGACTTCAACAAAGGCTGCAGGTCGTCTGAAAGTGGCCGACAAGAAATAAAGAAATATAAAGTTGAACAAAACAGCAGCGTTCTCTCACCGTCGAACACGCCGTAGCTGAACTGCGTGGTGGACGCCAGGGGCTTGCAGGTGGAGTCCAGCTTGTTGCCGTAGTTACCGATGCTGACCTCAAACTGGATGGGCTCGCCGGGCTCCTGGAGCATGCAGGCGCTGTGGAAGACGGCGCACAGCGAGTACTTCCTCTTCCGCTGGTATTTCTGACAAAGGGGAGAGGGTCAGCTACGATAATGGAGGTTAGAGATAGGTCAACAGTTATACTTTGAGCACCATTAGTTTGGAATGCCATAGCTGTCCTTCAGCTATTAGTGAGTGAAATGTAAGAAGATCTGTTCTGGTGGACTGCACGCCTGCCTCTGTATGAGATGATTTCATAATTTGAAAGCTTCCAGCTCAGGCCAATCAAGCTCCTCCTCTTCACTGATTGGCTTAGGCAATCCATTTAGCCTTTAAATCACAATCAAATCATAACACCACAGCTGGAGGGAATGCAACTCAAACACAGAAGCTATGATTTACAACTGTCAATTCTTACCCTACGGCAGCTTTAATGGCCTCATAATGAAATACGAACAAGACATGGAGCACCAGGACAATAGAGATGAGGTCTCTCTTCACCTGCGCCAACAGGATGTCATCGCTCGAAATGTCCTCCACTCTCTTGTCCACTTTCTCGTCCAGCTTGGACGACAACTCGACGAGCACCCGTCCTCTGTAGGCTACCCCTTCCCCCTGGGACGGAAAACACAAAAACATCAAACAGATGGCGACATTGTAATGATAAGCAAATAATTACATATTAGGGACACAGACTCTTTTAGCCAAAGCGACTTGAAAGTGGATTCAGATACAGATCGTTAAGGAGCTGGTGAGGGACTGGGACTGTTGGACTAGGATGAAAACAGGTAAGCTATGGTCAGGGGCGATCCCACCTGGGAGAGCAGGACGGTCTAGTGGTTCGGCTGTTCGAACCCCAGCTCAAAGCCAGTTTCTAGGTTTGATCCACAGTGTCCTCAGTCGAACCCCGTAGGCAACCTTGAGCAAGATACCCTAACCCCCCGCATACTCCATAATGACCTGTGAATGAATGAACTGTGAATGAATGAGCTGAATTCAGTGTGATGAGTACGTCTGCACGGTACCTTGCCGGTGTTGAGCTCCTCGTAGGGGTCAGGCAGGCCGCTGAACTCCCTGGGGCTCCCGTACAGGTTGATGTAGCACGGACCGAAGGCCGGGAGGAAGCCCACCTCCGACTCCGCCGTGCTCACTGGTGTCCACAAGCACAGGAGATTCAATCCTTGTTCCCACTCATAGTCAAACGTGTTGAGTGAGTTCAATGATACATCTGATTGTGTGTTAGACATTCTGCAATCCTCACTGACGTCTTTTTAGACCCCCATAGCTTGTCAAATGAGATTATAATGTTTTTCCCTTTCTTTGGATTAAAAATACATCACAATAAAATCATAACTTCTTACATTCTGATGAAATTGAGTTGGTATTCTCAGCCTGAGTTTCTATTTCAAACAGAGGGAAGAATACAAGCAATAAATACAGCATGCATCATCCATAAAGTATTAGATGGTCAAAATGGTGATCCATTCATGATTCTAGAAAAAAGTGATCTCTCACCCACAATCTCTCCCCCAGATGAGGCAATTTTGCCCAAATTCAAAAAAGCTGTTCCTATGATGTCATTTTTGGTGAGACGATCCCTGAAAAAGGGAATAAAACATTTGCACGCAACATATAAGCACACACACCCATACACACACGCACACACACACGCGCACACACACACACACACACACACACACACACACATACACACATACATACACACACAATACTTGTACATGTCTCAAGGTCTTACCAGTCAAAAACAGTCAACTTGACGGACTCAGACATGAAGGGGAACTGTGAATTTAAAAAGCAGTATTAGGTGATTTAGCATGTGTAGTTGGTGCTTTTAATGTATTTTCCATAGGCAAACAATTGTTTTACCTTGGCCTGAATATTCATCACTTGGTTCCACTCTGGGTTTGCATTTTTCTCTACGACTTTGGTGCCCAGCTAAAACAGAATGAGCATCATTTCGAATTAATTGTGCACATATAAACAAAAGATACACACATACACATTTAAAAATTTGAACCTTTGGTAAATACCTTTTTCCCAGAGTAGCTCATCTCAAAAAATGGATCCACCAAGTTTTTCTTGTCGCCATCCTTTCCAAAAACCTGCTTGACCGTCTGAACAAATGCATCATCCACTGTAAAATAAAACAGTTTTGTTTTATTTTACATCGTATGTATTAACATCAGTCAAGATAAACATAGCAATATTTATATTCATCACAAAGTGAACAAATGATCCAACGCATGCTGCTAGATGTGTTGCGATCTGTGGTCAATTCTTGTTAATGTATGTTCCAGATATTAGTATATCTGTATTTTATATTTTATAAATGTTTATATATAATGTGGTGGATATGGATATCATGGTACTACGTAGCAAGATTAGATGTCATGTTGCTGAGAGCTTACAGGTTATGAATAGCCTTATGCTAGTTTAAAAGGTTGCCGGTAATTAATCGGAAGTCTTTCCGTGCCCAGACACTCACTCTGGGGCATGTCCTCTGCCCGGTACACCTTGAGGCTGATGTTGGCCGAGCGCAGGGTCACTCCGGCCGGCACCAGGAGGTTGCTCTCTATGTCATCCTGCTCGTCGTTCACCTCCCGACGCTCAGTCTGGGTACAGGAAGAGGAAGGGGGGGGGGGAGAGGTATGTAGAGGATAGGAGAGGTGGGGAGAGGAGGGGTCGGGGGAGAAGAAAGGGAGGAGAGGAGGGGGAGGTGGAGAAGAAAGGGAGGAGAGGAGGGGGAGGTAAGGTGAGGAGGTAAGGAGCATTGTAAGGTGTATTGCGTCATGTTGTACAGTGATCTGTGTTCATCAGAGGGCAGTTGACCAAGAATTGGAGGATCTCACACCTGCGGTTCATCGCCATTCCCCGCGAGGATAATGCTGACTTTCAGGTAACCCTTGGGCCCAGAGCCAGAGTCCTCGAGGTCACTCAACAGGAGCCATTTCCTCAGCACTGAATGAGCTGGAGAATACAAAATCAAATGTTGATGACTTGTACACAATGCAATTTTTTGATATGCACTTTACATAACCAAATGTCCAAAGATGTTTGTTAACAAATAAATACTGAGAAAATACTGACCAGGTTCGTCGTAGACATACCCCACATCAAGCTGGGTGAACATAAAGAAAAGGATAATCATTTGAATTAATCAGAGTGAATGGTGTTTCAATTAATTAATTAATTGAAAAAGTCATTTGTAGAAGATGAATTGTCGGCAGTAAAACCGCTTTGGTTTTGCTTTGACAGAAAAATAAAAGGGATGAAAGGGAATACCTTAAACTCTCCCATTAAGCTGTCCGCTCTGAGGGAGTGGGAATCATAGACCTGTGAATGCAGAGGAACCACAACAAGCAATTAGAAATAGATCAATGGCCATACATCATACATCAACCACCAATGTTGTCAAGTACTTATGAGATTAAATTATTAAATTAAGTATTTGAACAGGAACAATGGTACGAACTCGAAATATGATGTTCTCGTCGAACAGCTCAGAGGGTAGCATGTTAACATTGTAGAAGAACATCTGAAGAAAAAACAAGATAATTAATTCATTTTATAACATTTAGATTATTGATTACCTAAAGTTCAAAGTCTGGGTTTTGAGTACATAACATAACTTACTACTTTCAATATACATTTGACTTTTTCATAGATTGAGAAAAGTTAAATAACAAATGGGTAGCAGGAAAGATTGTAAAATGCAAGAGGAAGCACAGGGATTTAATTTCAGACCTCTGGTGTCAGATGATTCACTGCTGCTTAGAACAGAGGGCAGAGGGCCTTATCAGGTTGTTATGGAGGCTACAGGAACAAAGAGAGGTGAAAAAGCAAGGGCTAAAGACAAGCAAGAAAAAATAGGCATTGTAACAATAGTATAATATCTTCTCAATGGAAAAAGAAAGGAAAAATATTGGATTGGCAAGTTTTTTGTGGGATGAGGAACTTTGAGGAGGAGGTTACCTCGTCAAAGTAAGGATTATTTCCTCTTCTGATTCGTGTCCTGTGGGTCTCTCCGCACACGTTCACCTTCACCACCGGACTGACGTTATTGCCAGGAAGTTGTCGACCCTCGACAACCCGAACACGAATCTGGATGAAGCAGAGCAACAGTGAGCCCCCTCAAACGCTGTCAAAAGGCGATAACAACGGTGGCGTCTGAGACAGTCAATGGCTTTTCCACAATACCTGGAAGTCCTGAGGCTTGTTGGCAAGGGCTCTGCGTCTCTTACTGCTGTGGCGGATGGTCTTCTTGCCTGGGTTAGGGTTCTGCCCGGGCCTGGCATGCTCTCCCTGATTAGTCCCTGGCTGTAAACCGTTCCCGGTGTTCTCCATACCCTCTTCCTCATCCTCGCCATCTCAAGTGGAGGAAAGAATACATATAATCAGCAATAATAAAATGCTAAATGTGATCAAATGTGTACGTCTAGCAGAATTCTTCTAATCATTCTACAACTACGACATCTCACAGCATTTTACGGCATCAATGTTTGAACTCAGTGCATTCTCGTATGCATCTGGAACCTCTACCACTACGAAACCTCTCTGTTAAAGACTACTAGCTGTGGTTAATATTGTGTATGAAGAGATTTCAAGCATATTCCAAAGTGACTTCTGAGGTGAATTCCACCTCCACGTCGCCCATGGTTCACTCACCAGGGTCCCCGTAAGACACCTCTCCATCAGGGTGGTCATTGTTGGAGTTTGGAAAGGTGCCAGCAGGGGGCTCGTACCCAACGACCAAATTAATGGCCGCCTGAAATAAATAAATATATATATATTTGTAAAATGGTAACAAAAGGATAAATGTATGAATGATTGAAAGACAGTGGTTCACTTTTTGAAATGATTGATTACCCCAATGGCTTGCTGTTTCTCATTGACCAGGGGAATATTCTTCAATGGGAGGGAGGTTGCCTGACCATTGGCTAGATCTCTCAAGGAAATTTTTGCAGAGCCAATGAATCTTAAAATCAATGAGATAAGTGTTAAATCTTGAATTAAAAAAAATGCATTGTTATCAAGCCACACTGTAAACACAGTTCCTCATTTAAGGACATCTTAATATAAAATGAACTCATATGTTCTGATTTTGTTTCTCTTTTTTTCCAGAGAAAACACCCAAACTCTGTGAATCATCTTTAGTTCTCTTTATTGGCTAATAGAAGTGACCATTTCCCTGTTTCACTTCAACTATTAGGCCAAAGCTATGGCAACTGATTCACACCCAGAATAACCCCTTGCCCAGAAGTAGGATGCGAGTGACAACCACATGGGATTTCTTAACTTTATCAACCAATATTTTCAACAACAAAAAAATTCCAACTTTAAGTTCCACCAGTACAACTGCAGAGCGGCGTTGGAGGAACAGATCAGATTATGATAGTGAGTTACTTGTAAACACAGATAGATCTTAACAACCTGTCACCGTGACAAAGACCAAAGTTATATTGTTTGGATAACAGAGACGTGACGTTAAAGAACACATGGTATGGTGTGATGTCACACACAATGTTTCACAAGGAAAGGACCAGCCGATATCCAGAGGGAAGCCTGTGTTAGCATGAAAGGCTGCGTGGCAAGATGACAGAGGGATGGAAACAATTAGAGTGAGCCACAGGCATGACGTTGGTACACCAGAGCTAGTTTTGAGGCTACGCAGATATAGCAACAGAGATGATGGGGGGGATGGGCAGAGAAAGAATAGGAAATGGAGTAAGCCAAGAATTATGCTTGAATATCTTAAGGGGAATATGGTACCGTTGAATATCAGTGTAGAAACTGTAAATACACTGGGTGTACACAACGTTGAAACGTGAAACTTGAAGGTTCTTGTAAGAGCAAAGCGGTGTTGTTGATTTAGTTGAATGAGAGCGCGCTCACAGCACAGTCATCAGCAGCTTGTCTGAACACCCTCTGCACTTCACAGGGCCGGCTTTTATAGCCTACATGTTATCACACAAAGCAATACTACCACAAACTCTTGTGAAGTTTTGCCACACTGACAAGGAAGAACACAGTCTCTCTCTCTCTCTC
>JAOPJL010000042.1:8321319-8333394 GCA_027123545.1 Trisopterus esmarkii | reverse complement strand
CACACACACACACACACACACACACACACACACACACACACACACACACACACACACACACACACACACATCCCATCTTATTTAACCCTTTATTAAGCGTTTAGTTTTGGACAGAGTGCTAGAGGTAGCCACTAATCCATCCACTTATAATGAAACCCTATTAGAGGATCAGCTCCTTCTGGGTTTTCCTCTGCTGCACTCTATCAGTGTGTTAGCTCACATCTCACATATCCTCTTGTTTCCCGTAGCCCATCAACGATCACCCAGACATGTCCAATACATAACCACATCGATGTTAACACACTCTCCTTTTTACATC
Source organism: Trisopterus esmarkii (assembly GCA_027123545.1). NCBI lineage: Eukaryota > Metazoa > Chordata > Actinopteri > Gadiformes > Gadidae > Trisopterus > Trisopterus esmarkii. The sequence goes on along the minus strand of JAOPJL010000042.1, from coordinate 8,333,075 downwards.
TAGACACACGGTCTACTATGAATAATGTCAATAATGTAGTATACAAGAATAATAATAATTACCTTTATATTCTGTTTACATTTGCTTGTCACACCCTTATCTCCTTATTTTCTCCATTACAGATCCAGTTGTCGTCCAAAGACCTGGAGGAGGAGAAACGTGACTGTCTCCATTTACAAAAACAGCTGTACAGAGTCCTCAAAGAGCTACGGAAAACCGGTAACACCACAGCCTCAGAGGTCAGTTAAGCCAGATGAAAGGCAGAGATAAGTTAAGATGTACTCCAAGATGGAAAATGCAAGCGTCTTGGTTAAATAAAAGCAAATTGTTGCCAATAAGAATAACAAAAAAGTGCGTAAGAGGCTTAGATGGCAATAGGATACACCGTTATTTAATTTAATTTCAACAGGAAAAGCACATTGAGATTTCAATAATCTCTTTGCCAAGAGCAACCATGCTGAGATGGAGACAGCAGCTGTACACCACGTGTCTGACAGTGTTGCCTCCATGCGTGCCTTAGCAGAGACAACATCAGGACACCAGCGGGCACCAGACCAGCGGCGGTGCTCACAGCAGATCCCCGGCCTCCAAGCCGTCTCCGGAACGCGGCGGCTCCCCTCGCACCTCCGGCGCTCTGAACCAGAGCATCCTGGAGTGCCCCTGCTGCCGGGCTCAGTACCTGTCCAGCCAGCACCGGGAGCTGCTGGCCCACCTGGAGCACTGCCTGGACTGAGGACCAAGACCAAGACAGCAGGTGTTCCGGGCCAGGGCCCCCGCTCCGCACATGACTCATGAGACAGTCATCGTGAGCCTCATGAGTTTTTGATTGAAAATAATGCAATTAGCTGTTGAAGGTTTACTTAAGTTTATTTCAAGTTTTCGTTTTGAAGTTATATTTACAGTTTATTCAGAACTATGTGTTTTTCGTAGTTTTGCTATTTTTGTTGAGTTCCACACCGCCTTAACCGCCTTAACCGCCTTAACCGCCTTAACCCTGCACTTGATGCTCAAGGCAAGGCATCGCACATTTTGAAAATTAAAGAATATTGTTTGACAATTTTTTCGTTAGTTTTTCATATCTTGTCACAGGTTGCGATGTTATTGGTCCCTCTAGTAATAGGCTTAGATGTAAATATTACAATACATTATGTCAAATTTGGTCACATAGTGTTATCATATTATGATTAAATACAGCAACTACAAGAGATCAATCACAACTATTCAGATAAATATAAATAATCTTTGAATTAAACACTGCCCTCTGGAGGCTCAATTGTTTACTCATACCTATGAGGACGAGTCAAATGACATTACATTGGCAGGAACATGTGCTTATATGTTGCTGAAGAAATATTTTTTTGAGAAGAGTATTGTTTGGCCATTCAGGCCCATAAATATATTCATATAAAGCATTCCACTTAGGCCTATTTATAAACAGACAAGAGGATAAGCCTAATACAGTAACCAAAAACTGCATTATGCTTTAGTAATCAAACAGATCAGATAACAGATAATATCAGAGTAGGTTGTTTCAGTAACTGTTGATAACGTTAGGGAGACATGAGTGGTGAACAGTGCGTGCTCTATTCTCGCGATGAATTATGGAATTTATCGCATTTGGACGCGTCTCATCCCTGCGTGGGTTGACAATCACTTCCACTGTTCTTCCCAGACTCCAGCAGCACGTGTGGTTCTTCTTTGGAATTTCAGTCATTCCATTCAAGTGTCCATTCTCTCCATGTCTTTCTTTTTAAAATTTTTAAAAAGATGATCTATGTCGTAAACAAACAAAGTTTCAACACAGTCAATACAATACTATTGCAGAAATTATATTACTCGGACGGTCTGTGGCCCTAGAAGGCATCGAAGAGAGGACTGGCCCACAGCTCTCTCCGGGGGAAACACATTCGCGCCAGCACGGCTCGCAGAGGAAGAGGGTGAATCTCTCGGTGTTGTTTTGTTGTTGTTGCCATGGCAGCGACGGGCTATTGGACAGTGTGAAATCGATGTGTATGCAGTGAATCAGGGTTCACATGAAAGAGGAGCCGTGGTTTAGAGGCTGCCGGCAGCCCATCTGGGTCCATGGGAGTGGAAAGTGTTTAATTGCGGCCGGACAAAGTAATACGACGGCCCCAGAGTGGCTTTCATTCCATTAAAAAGGTCGGCTTGCAATCGCATGTGCAACCACAATCGCATTTATAACTTTTGCATACCAGAACTAAGTGGTTAATTTAAAAGCCGTCCCCCTATTGCAAACCAAACCACAGATTTGAATCAATATCAAGATAGCGTATGAATCACCAAACGTCCACCGTCCATCATAATCATATTTTGATGATTATTATTAACATATTGTTAAGATATTATTATCATATATTGTATTATAATCATCGTTAACGTCATCATTATCAAAAGTTATAAAGTATTATTTGCTTTATTTGTTGTTTATTTACCTTACACACCTGACGCTCGCGCATACGCAAAAAGAAGAGGCAGGTTCTGCGCAATAGCAGCACATTTGCTGGCTCACTAAAGGGTTCCTCACTTCCCAGCTGATTCACCAGTAAACCCATGACAGCCATGTTAGGCGGATTGTACCCAGAACATGACCATCGCTTCTGTTCGGCATAGGCGTGGTTTTGGATGGAGGCGCTCCCTCTGGTCCCCTGTCGTGACTCGCACCTGCCCCTACACCGATTTGGTCCCCGTGCCAGACTGGACATCTTCTGAAGGCTGTGGGCATTTACAACGCCTTTTAATCGTTGTATACATTCTCCAGAGAGGCTGCTTTTGAGTGGTATTTTTGAGAATAATAACATCAGAATAAAACAGGACAAGGGACTCATCGGATGGAAGTGTAGCGGGGGACAGCCAGGCAGACGATACTTGCCGTTTTTAACAACAAGGACGGCGTCTGGTGAAAAGAAAAAAGAAAAAAAAGGTGTCGACTGGCCCTCTTTTGGAGAAGTGGGGGACAACACGGGCGAGGGTGTGTGTGGCGTTTTACATGTGTGTAGGATTACTCGACGCGCAGCACGTCTCGGCCCAGGCAAAGGAGGATTCACCGTCGCAAGGATGAAACGCGAGAGCCAGGAGACCCCCAAGACCCATCTGGTGTGGCTGGTGGTCGCGGCGCTTTTGCTCGCGGCGGAGGGCAAGCGCGCCCGCCAGCCCCGCTGCCCCTCGGCGTGTACGTGCACCAAAGACAACGCGCTGTGCGAGAGCGCGGGTTTGATCCCTCGCAGCTTTCCCCCTGATGTCATTTCATTGTAAGTCGCTGTCAATATGATACTATTTTTTTGCTTTGTGTCACCGTACGTTCATCGTTTTTTTTTTGCTGTGTGCTTGTAAATCGAAAGAAAAAAAAATGGGACTAAATGCATTATAGGCTATACTCTACAACTACCAACCGCGATGTTTTGTATTGGAGTTCAGCACCGGGCAATATTATGATGTTATAAAAAGATAAGGTTTCTTTGTAATTTTGCTTTCCAACAGATCCTTCGTGAAGTCCGCGTTCACGGAGATCCCCAAAGAGAGCTTCATCCACACGCCTGCTCTGCATTTGCTGTGAGAGCCCTTCGCCTGTGTTTGTGTCTTTGTTTCGCCGTGAAGGTCCCCTGCGATGTGTCCATCGCCATGTTTAACTGGACAGAGACGTTTCCTGCTCCCCCTCGCCTTCGTTTAATCATAGCAATGCTGGTATCACTTCCCCTTCATGGTTCGTCACATTGATGCACACACCACGATGTGATGTCATATAGGCTACGTTATGAGAGCGTATTAATAGGCTGCAGTCCAACCGGTGTTTTCAGGCTGAGGTAGCTGTCAGTTATAGTAGGATGGTAAACAAAGCGTGGTTGTCCCAGTGATAGGAATCCCTTCATGAATAGGGACCCCATTCTCTCTCTCTCTCTTTGGGAGGAGCTGGAGTATTTACCTTGGGATATTAAATCACACAGTCTGACAATGACAATGTCGTATTTCAGTTAGGCTGCTTCTTCTTCTTGAAATATTTGATGTAGGCCTAGTTTTGGTTTATCCATTTTTTTCTTTTTCAACTAGTCAGTTTAAATTGCAAGTTTAGATAGGGCTATTTTACATAAAGCAGGCTATTTTTTTTTTTCAGTTGGCCTAACATCATCTGTTTAAAAAAATATATTTTGAAGAAAAATGACTTCCTTCCATGCGCTTGTATCTAAAGTCTTTTCACAGCCAATACTTTTGACACCATCAATGAAGATGCTTTTCTGGGCCTTCCTCATCTGGAGTATCTGTGAGTAGTCATATTGTTATTCATTATTATTTTAAAATGAAACGCTTCAGGAACTTAAAGTGCTATTTTGTTAAACATCTGCTCTGTGTTTTCTACAGATTCATCGAAGCCAACCAAATCAAGTCTATATCACCTAATGCATTCCGCGGGCTGAAAACATTAGTGCATCTGTGAGTATAGACCTATTAACAACTCAATAGACCTATACAAATTAACACATTAACATTTAGGGAATTTAGCAGACGCTTTTATCCAAAGCAATTTAAAATAAGTACATTTGTCAGAAGAAAGAGAAACAATATATTGCTGTCTGTACAGTAAGGATGTTCATAGAGTGCCAAGCACTGGAAATTGCTAGGTTAACCCATTCCCCTATACATCAAATATAGCTAGGATAAGATGCTACACAATGCTAAGTACTCATTTTAAGTGGCAACATAAAATGAACAGTGTTGAAAAAGGACTTATTCTTAGCCGTGTGGTGTAACTACGAGGATAGGAGCATAACAGTCTACCCTCATTTTACTTGAAGGAACTGAGCTATTGTTACTGACCATGACTGGGAAACATTTGTGTGGTCCACATTTTCTTACTGGCACACAGGGATTTCTATTTTAATAGCACACACAGCTGTATTTAATGCTCCCAAGTAGAGCCGATCACACTCACTTAAAACTGACTAACAATGACAGACATTCTACATCAAAGTGTGTGCTCACTAAAATAAATGCTTTTAAACTTTATGTCATCTATACTGTAGTAAAAGCAGTGTATACCTTTTCAGTGTGAAAGAGTTGCACAACTTTAGGCCTCCCTTGATATTTACACTTAATTACGAACACAGCATGTAAAAAAAAAAAGATTGTTTTTTTACACTTGTAATTAGCGAATGCCTGCTAGTCTCCTGGGTAGCAGTCTGTACTACAGCCCTGCAACACGTAGCCTTGTTTTACTGCCAGCAAACAAACAAAACATGTGTAGACACTCTGCCCTGCAATCGGGAACCACAAACTACATGGGCACACAATATAATATAGTACAAGAGGGTATGATATATGAGATATGATTTGATGAAATAACATGGTCATTTGACATGAAAATATTTTATACATGTTGATATTTGGAATTTCGAGGGAAATATCATATGAACTATTATGTAATATGCTATGATACGAGATGCTATATCATTATATGATGTAAGGGTTAGATGATATAGTCCCATGATAAAAGGGTTAGAGATAAATAAAAGGGTTTGAGATACGAGATGAGATGATGGGTGTGAAACTATACGAGACAATGGAGAGATAACATGCTATATTCCTTTCTCTTACAGGAGTCTAGCCTACAACAACCTGGAGACTCTGCCCAAAGACATGTTCCAGGGTCTCGAGGCTCTAACCAAAGTGTAAGTACACATGACTTCAAGCTGATGTTTCTCCACCATTGAGAAGAGCCGCATTTACGGTTTAGTGGTGGAGCTTTGATAATGCTGTGTTGGCTGGCATCTGGATTCCCTGACCCCATCAAGTTAGCGATGCCCAGATTGGGCAGAAATGAGCAGAGGATCGGTGTAAAATCCAAACAGTCTCTTAACAGAGGGAAACACAGCGAACAAGAGCAAATATAACAAGAACAGAGCATTTCAACTCACTGATAGCTGACAGATGTCGATGGTATTTCTAATGAAATCATAGCTCTGCAATATGACCGACAGCGACTTTGAGAACAAAGCCATACCACTGCCATTGCGGCTTCTGCCATATATCTTAAAAAAACCCGCATCTGACATTCAAATCATTACAAAGCACAAAAGAGAAGAGCTCTAGGGCCAGCAAACCTCTCTGTTCAGGGGGCTAAATATAGACCATCTCTCAGTACTCCTCTGCAGTCAAGTCTTGAATAATGTGTGGGCAGGGACTACATTTAGCCTTATTAATATTGCATTCGGGTACTGGGGAAGACAGATGGGGCGGGGTCGATGGCCTGCTGCGTGAGGGCCTGTTCCTCCGGTTCCCTCATGTCCCCTGAGTATAGCTTGACCATTACCACTGGCCAACACAAGAACAGCCCACTGTATTAGGACTCAGTATTAGATCTAGGAATGCCATTAGTGCCCAATCACCAGAGCACCAGATACCGCTCTTAACTCAGTGACAGCAATGAGGACAGACATTATGAAGCCTTTTGTGGTTGTTTTGCTTTTGATTTGATTTGAAACTAGATTTTTTATTTTTTTTTTAACTTATATTTATTTTTTATTTATTTTGAATCATTAAACCATTTACCAGAGATGGAGCTTTACTCACTGACTGCGGATCTCCAAATGAACCCCCCCCACAATGAGAACAGACACGTTTTGTTGATATTTTCTGTCGTGTTGATACATTTGTGGCCTTTCATTTTGTTATATTCTTTGAGCATCCCCATAAATAATCAAATATTCGCTTTGTATCCACGCTATCCAAAAGGTTTAAACGTTTCCACTCACTTGCATTAGCGCTACATTATTACATACACGTTGATTTACAAGGCGTCCCCTCCCCTCCTGACCGCCAGAGACCTGCGAGGGAACCAGTTCATCTGTGACTGTAAGCTCAAGTGGCTGGTGGAGTGGATGGTCCACACCAACGCCACCGTGGACCAGATCTACTGCAAGGGCCCCGAGTCCCAGCTGGACAAGAAGATCAACGACCTGTCCCCCCAGTCCTTCGACTGCATCACCACCGGTGAGCTACCACAGGAGGCCTGACCGCCCAGCCGCATGTCAGAGATATCCTTTTTCTTTTATGCTTTAGTGATTTAGCCCACGATTTTATCCAAATTGACTTGATTTGAGGAGTAAATGTCATTTAGGAGAAGGTTAGAGCTGGGTTCCCTAATAACTAATACAATACTAGAATTGTTACATGTACAGTCAATATCTGCTGCTGAGTGCATTTATTTATCTATCTTTCATGGTATAAGGTAACACAGTGTTGAGCCGATTGCCCACTAATGAAAACCCTAGCATTTCCAGTATTATGAATGTAAAGAAATGGGTGTCGTGATAAAATTCCCGGCATGCTTTCAAATTCAAATACAAGTGGCGCACAGTAAGTGGTTGCAACTTATATGTTGGTCCTGTGAAAAGAATGGTTTTAAGATGAGTTTGTTTGATTTCTCTACAGAATTTGCTTCCTACCAGTCTCTCAAGTTTGAGTCCCTGTCGGTGGAGTCCTTCTCCTTCGGGAGCGATGAGTACGTGGTGTTCGCCCAGCCGTTCATTGGGAAATGTAGTTTCTTGGAGTGGGATCACGTGGAGATGGTATTCCGGAACTTCGATGACATCGACAGTAAGTCACTGGGTCACCATGACAACATGGACGAAGGAAATAAGCGGTTGTTGATGTGGTGCGGTTGACAGCTTCACTTTTGTAACGACCACCCAGGGGTGACAGCCACAACCTCAAATTGTCCACTTCCTCCTCAGCTGCCCACAGTTAATTGAAAGAATATATGTGTTTATAACAAAATAACACGGGTGAAAGACACACACGACATTGCTGACATGGAAGTGGAAACTGGTCTCTCCACACTGGCCTGGATATGCCAGCTGCAACCTGCCCAAGCAATCATCACAACACAAACAATTAACCAACGCAACCAATTAACCAATGAACCCCCAACAGCGACAAAAAAAAACAGGAAACCGACAAAAGTACAGGACAGAAGGGATTCACAAAAAAAAAAACACAAAACATGACAAGAACATTCACACAAACACACACCCTGGGGGGTAACACGGGTCGGTAACACATGAAGTGATCCCTAAACTCTCTCTCTCTTGCCCCCCCAACCCCCCTTTTAGGCACGTCCACCGTGGTGTGCAAACCCCTGGTCATTGACGACCAGATGTTCATCATCGTGGCACAGCTGTTCGGCGGCTCGCACATCTACAAGCGCGACACCTCGGCCAACAAGTTCATCAAGATGCAAGACATCGACATCCTGACGATCCGCAAGCCCAACGACGTGGAGACCTTCCGCGTGGACGGCGAGTCCTACTTCGTCGTGGCCGACAGCTCCAAGGCGGGCTCCACCACCGTGTACAAGTGGAACGGCAACGGCTTCTACACGCAGCAGTCCCTGCACCAGTGGTACCGCGACACGGACGTGGAGTACGTGGAGATCTCCTCCAAGCCCCACCTCATCCTGTCCAGCAGCTCCCAGCGGCCCGTCATCTACCAGTGGAACAAGGGCAGCAAGCAGTTTGAGCGGCGCACCGACATCCCGGAGATGGAGGACGTGTACGCCGTCAAGCACTTCCAGGTGAAGACGGAGCTGTACCTGTGCCTGACGCGCTTCATCGGGGACTCCAAGGTGATGCGGTGGGACGGCGCCCTGTTCCGCGAGCTGCAGACCATGCCCTCCCGGGGCTCCATGGTGTTCCAGCCCTTCACGGTGGGCAGCTGGCAGTACGCCATCCTGGGCAGCGACTACTCCTTCACCCGGGTGTACCGCTGGGACGCCAAGAAGGGCCAGTTCGTCCACTTCCAGGAGCTGCACATCCAGGCGCCGCGGGCCTTCTCGCCCATCTCCATAGACAACCGGCAGTTCCTGTTGGCGACCAGCTTCAAGGGCAAGACGCAGATCTATGAGCACCTGGTCATCGACCTGAGCACCTGATGGGAGGATCTGCCATCACCTAACCACGCCCCCCCCCCCCCAGTTGGTGGAGTGAGCGATTGTTGTACAGTTGGAAGCCGGATGTTTGTAGATTGTGTCAATAGGGGTGTCAATGGTGGGAGAAAGGTATTATCGGTTGAATCCTGACTTGAGAACGACAAGCATTACTGTGTTCGATTCCTGCTATATATTCAACTTTTCACGTTAATATCAACACACGGCTATAGTGATACATGAACGCTTGTCTCTCAAGTTAGGATTTGATTGTTTTTTTTCCCCCCCAAGCGTAAACACATGACCACGGACACACACAAGCCATCTTGATCAACACAACGCTCGAAATGTCCAGTTTTTTTAATCCATTGTATCTTGCCTTTGTTTTTGTTTTTTTGTTGTACATCAGATCTTTTGTTTAACCATTCACGTGACTTAACACTTTATACAATTGCATATTTCTCAAGGGAAGATTAAAATAGTACTTTTTAATATACCGCCACGTTAGATAAAACCAGGTAAGAAAACTATCGGCCAAAATGAATTGTTTACATTTTTATGTCTTTCTTTGTGCGCGATACATGGTTTATAAATGAAACTTTTGTAAGTTTTCAGAGGGACCAAGGCAGTTTGATAAATGTTTGTTAGGGAAAAAGGAAATTCTTTTAATATTATGTTTAAAGTTTGGAAAATAAAAGCAATCTTCTGTAAGGACCTACTAAAATATCCTTGCATATTATTGTAAAATGTTTGTACGACACTTTAAGTATTGAAAACGTTCATATCAACACTGTGTTTTTCATAACATATATTTAAAGGAACCTTTTGAATGTGTTTTAAAATATTTTCACATGACTTTGAAAGCCGAATGAGGAACCGGACAAAATAATGATATTAACTTATACATGTATGCAGTTGTGCCATCTTTAAAAACACAAGTAATTGACTAACACCATACTATTGGAGTGAATAAAATCTCTATCATCACACGTCTTTATCTGGCTGCTACATCTCTTCTTTGCTGCCCAGCTAGCGTCACGTAGCATGCAATGCTAATGTGTAAAAGAGCAGGTGGAGGTCCTCATAGCTATTTAGCACACATCGTACTTTACAGTTGAGTCATGTGGCAGGAGCTTATATCCAAGGCAAATGACAGTGAATTCATACACGTCATTGAGGAGCAGGTAAAGGGTTAGGGCATCTTGCTCAAATCTGCTTACAGGCTAGGCTGCGGACATTCGGCATCAACCCCAGGAACATCCTGGGAAGCTTTCAATGTCACAATGACACAACAATGCATGTCTGGGGTTAAGGAACGAACAATCAAGAATATGAGGTATTGAATACAAACAAATAAAATCCTTTTTATTTTCTGCAACAAAGTGCACGCCTCAAACTCTACAAAGCAGCACATTACAATGTAATGGAATAAATATAACCAAATATGCTTAAAAAAAAGAAATAAAAAAATATTAAACAAGCATGGGGATTTCAAAAGGAAAGTAAAATGAAAATAAAAAGGAGCTGCATTGGAACACTGGTGCAGCGATTGAAATAGGCTCTTCAGAGAGAGAACGAGAGAGAGATAAAGAGGGAGAGAGAGAGAGAGAATGAGAGAGAAAGAGAGAGAGTCTCCTTTCCTTTCCCAATCCATTATGATGATTGATTATTTTGCATCGGCATGCCTTTGGACCTTCTGGCCTCCTCTGTCTCTTTCTCGGTCTCTGCCTCGTTCTCTGTCTCTTAAAGAATACTAATTCAAATCCTGCTTCAAAAAAAATAAAATAAAAAGGAAATTTACCGACCGACATGAAAGAAAAGTGATGTGCGCACTCTCATGTCCAATATAGAATTACTCCTGGAAAAGTTGTGCAACTGCAGCGGGCCTTCATCATGTCACCCTACCGGCTGCCGAGAGGAAACCAAGAAGAGGAGAGGAAAGAAGAAGAAGAAAATAAAAACGATAAAGTGAACCCATGTTCAGTGTGAGCTGAAAACACGGCTGGACTCTACGCTGGCGGGACAGTGTTGTGTTTTCCTTAGGCGGACAAAATGGGAGCAACCGAACAGTTAGAGAAAGAAATAAAAGGCAAGAGGGAGTGAGAGCGAACACGTCCCACAGTACTCCACAAAATAATTTAGTGCTGTTTTAAACCAAAAAGTAAAACACTATGCAATCTTCTTTCGTACGCGATGACTCGTCGAAAGAGGAAATTAAAAATCTCACCGAGCAGAAAGGATAAAATGTTCTAAAAGGTACATCAATTATAGCAGGACAGAACTCAAATGTCAAGAAAACGAAGAAGAGAAAAATAAAGACACAGTATTGACAATAAATCCTGTACAGAACTCAAAACCAATATATAATACAGTACCTGCAGGTGTAACGCATACAGTACATTTCTTAATCCTTGTTAACTTTTTTTTTAACATAGTTTTTATTAAGGGTTCCCAGCCTGATCTATATACGGATTTAACACGGGTGGAAAAGCGGCTATTTAGTTAAGTTGAGCTTTCAGTCATTTTAAATGGTTATTCAGCGAGGGGGAGGGGCAGGGGGATTAGATCTCGTTGTTAGCCTGTTAGAAAAAGAGATGCAAAACATTATTGCGGGAATGGTCGTCTTCAGTTGCATACTGCGTGTGTTGCATGAAGAGGGGGGGAGAGAGAGAGAGAGAGAGAGAGAGAGAGAGAGAGAGAGAGAGAGGGAGAGAGAGAGAGAGAGATTGAGAGCGCGAGCGATTGAGAGAGCGAGAAATAAAGAAAGGAAAAAGAAGAAAAAATTAAATAAAAAAGTGAGAGCAGGACAGAGACAAAAGAG
>JAOPJL010000042.1:8133432-8143477 GCA_027123545.1 Trisopterus esmarkii | reverse complement strand
GTCCAGCCCTGGTGTGTGTGTGTGTGGGTGTGTGTGTGTGTGTGTGTGTAGGCGTCGCTATGTACATCACATGGCGTGTTCTGAATGCAATCAACGTGAAGGAAGCAAGTGCCTGTAAATTGCATGCAACTATGTGTGTAAAACTTGTGTTTGAGATTAGATCGGCGTGCCAAGTTTTTTTCCTGACACATTCTCATTCCTGCTGTGAATGGGACATAATTGTCTTCAGCAATTGGTTTTCTTTCCCCTTATGCATTCTGGGCGTTCCATAATCACCATTTGATTGAAGATGGTAGGTTCTTTCAGATGATATTGATAACCAATTTTGTGCATCATTGGTGTATGTAAGAGGTAAAAAGATGATTGATTGTCAAGCAAGCTTTGTCATTTGCTTCGTACAATCTACCAGAGCTTTCACACACACTCACACACACACTCACACACACACACACACACACACACACACACACACACACACACACACCAAAGAGCGTGTGTACAAATGTAAAAACTGTTCAACTGAGAGACACACCCACACACACCCATACCTTCAACGGCAGGACCTCCTTGTTGATGGAGAAGAAGGAGGCCATGGCCTTGGTCCAGGAGGCCAGGCCGGCCACGTTGCCACACACCCGCTTGGCCGTCTCGATGTTGTAGTCGGCCATGTCGAAGTAGGGCTGCAGCAGCTCCACCACCTCTTCGTGAATGCTGTCCTTGGGGAATTGCTGGGTGGTGGGGGGAGGGAGCGGGAATAAAGGGAGAGATTACGGAGCGAACCTGCGACGAGGGAGGGAAAGTGTGTTGACGCGATTCTGAAGAGAGATGGTATTTTGCGATGCTACGTTGTGATGCTTATGTCCATTGTTGTCGAATGTGTTGTGTGCGCCGACTTTGTACACGTTTAAGTTCAAAACGAGTTCTTGTCGAATTGTCAAGAGTAAGCAAACAAACAAACAAACAAAAAGGGGAAAAGAGGCAGGAAAAGGCAGAAAGAAACGCATGCAAAAATGGAAGATAAATAATAAGGACGCGATCTTTTAGAATCGCATGAGTAAACAAACACACAAAAAAAGATGGGAAAAAGGCAGGAAAAGGCAGAAAGAAACACCAACCAAACATAAATATTAATCAACCGATACAGCATGCACAGAGCTACAAAGCAAGCTGTGACCCAGAAAGAGAGAGAAAGAGTCAGACAGACAGACAGACAGACAGACAGACAGACAGACAGACAGACAGACAGACAGACAGACAGACAGAGGGCCTGAGCAGGAGATATGGAGATCAGCCAATTGTTGCGGACATCATTCACCTCAGCAGAGAACATGAGAGGGAGGATGAAAAACAACAACAGAGTGAACAAAGAAGGGCCAGAACGATAGAGACGGAGCAATTAATAACAAAACACAGATGGACAGAGGACGTGGACGAAACATATGAGCGTAGGTGTATTATGTATTGGTTCAGAAAGAGAAAGGGAGAGAGAAAGAGGGCATAACCTTGTTTTTGTATACCTTTTTGTAGTACTTAATTCATTTAAATTAATTTGTTATTAATTAATTTATTAATTCAATTCAGATGACCTTACCATTCTTTCAGAATACAAACTATTATTACTTTTGAAACAATAAACAATTAATTTTGAAGACCAAATTCAAGATAAAAATTCTAATAAACCGTTTTGTTATCACACGTTAGATAAGCAGGGTAAGGGACTGCGTTGCGGAGACCAAAGATAGTCTTGGATTTAAACAGCTGAAGTTCCATGTGGCCGTAGAGGTATTACAAGGCCTAGGTTACATAGACTTTTTTATGTTCAAATACATCAACCCTGATGTGGCAGAAAGAGCACAGAAGCTTGTTTTTAGCTCAGGGCGCCCAGCATCACCTTATTTATTATGTATCCATGGGAGAACACTGCTACCCCTATTATTTATTCTATTAAAAGAATTCGGAAAACTGTATCACATTTTTTTGAACACACAGTTGGTGGTTGTGTGGGAGTATGAATTCAGGTGCGAGATTGGACACCTGCATGTACACTGTGGACATTTTAAAAGTGGAATCAATGAATACACAGTTGGTGTTTAACCTGGGTAGATGGTTAGCGCATTCAGCCTCCACCCTGGAATGCCTAAATGTAAACCAAATTGCTGATTTACTCTTGTATGCATTTCTAGGTCATTTGTGTCGGAATGTACCCAAGAAAAAATTCCTTCTAATTCCTTGTGCCAACTTGTGCTAATTCCTTGCGCCATCTCCTATGTTAATTTCAAAGCAAGCTTCCTCCTATATTCATTTCAAGACAAATTTCCCAGTATGTTAATTCCGAGGCAAAATTCCTTGTACGCAAGTTCCTCCAACTCGGCTAACCGAGCGATTCTCTCTGGGCGGCTCACCTGCAGGCTGCCCAGGAAGTTTCCGGCGGTCATGAGCTTGAGGGACTCCTGCCAGGAGGGGACGTGGCAGTGCTTCTCCGGGTCCAGCCGCACGGTGTTCACCCGGCGCTGGAACAGCAGCAGCACGCAGTCCATGATGCGCATGATGAGGTGGGGGGGGCGGCCCAAGGTGCGCACCGTGGCGATGTCCGACGGCTTGATGGTCTGTGCCGGGCACGGGTCCGTGGGAAACAGCAGCAGAAGAAACGAGACGATGAATGGGCTTTCAAAGATTAAAACGTGGCCTGGGACGCCCTTTGGGAATCTAGCTGTGTTTAGGGGCGTGGAAGAATCTAGTGGACTTGGCCTGACTCTCATTCAACGCCAAACATTTCGTTGCTTGAGGAAACATCCGTGATAGTAAGTCCAATCCGTCGGTACAATTCAAGTACAACAACGTTGATCCTTTCATTTTCAATTGGGAACCGAAGACAAATACAACATACAGAATGTCGAAACAAACAAATGCAGATATTCAATCCCAAAAGGACTAAAACCCTGGACTAAAACATCCTGCAAGTCAGCAGCATGGAGCATGGAGAAGTCAAGGATATCCTGAAGCTACACTATCTGTATTGTATTGTTCAGATGTCGTCTTTTAGATGTGGAGAAGGGTATTTGAAATGAATGGGCGTGCCCATCTGGATGCAAATCTAAATACCTTGTAGCCCCATGCATTTCTTATGAATTCACTGGCAGCCACACAGAAGTTTGCAAACATACACACAAACTAGTACATGACCACACTTATCAATGGCCTTCTGCAATTATTTAGCAGTGTGAGAACCCAGAAGGGTTCATGTGTGAGGTACGAGATGTACACTCCCGAAATCAATCTAACCATGGTGAGAAATGATGCCTTTGTAACATGCTCGTCACTGTTGTGCGATACAAAACATCACAAACTGCTCATTACCACACACGCTTGGCTCACAAAGGTGCCGTATTTTAATTAGTGAAGAATGCTATTGTCATTCGTCAGCTTTTAATGAGAATGTAATTAATGAAATGAGTATCTGTTTCGAGTTTCGAGGCTGTGCCTCTGAATTAGCCAATTTAGACAGCTGAAACAATCTGGGCTCCCATCCCTGATTGGTTTGGGGAATCCATCTTGCATGTCAATCACAGGTCTAGGAATACAACACTTGTCATTGGTGGAGAAACGTAATGAGAGAGGGAGAGGAGAGGTTATTTTGGTTTCATGATATTGCTCTCTTCTGCGCTACCTTTCTCAATGTTGACCCTTTTAAAGCCTGTAGGTGTAAGACTTTTCAACATGACAGTCTGGTTTGTCTCTACACCTTTGAAAGGAGCCCTGAAATGCTCACCCCACACACACACTAAGCCCCAAACATTCCTTCACTGAGCCCACCACTTTGTATAATGCCAGCAGTGGAGTCAAGCACTGGAGACACCCAAAGGTAAAGCCTTAGCTCTTGTCGATGCCCTGCTTTTGCGCCTGAGAGGATAATGAACGGCTTGTCTCAGTTGGAGACATGAAGAGAAAAATGCTTGATGTAGGTATGTGGGACACACACACACACACACACACACACACACACATCTTGCATAACAGGGATAAGTTGGGCCAGCGGCTGCCCTAACGAATTATTAACACACAGGGGTCATTCCTAGGGGAGAGGGACAGGCAGGAGTGGAAGTCAATGAAGTGTCAAGCCCAGAAATTGGATAGAGACATGGATAGAGTGAGCGTAAGAGAGAGAGAGAGGGAGAGAAGGAGAGGGAGAAAGAGAGACACACACACACAAACACACAGACAGACATACAGACAGACAGACAGACAGACAGACAGACAGACAGACAGACAGACAGACAGACAGACAGACAGACAGACAGACAGACAAAAAAAACGATGAAGAAGAAGAAGGAGAGAGAGAGAGCATAGAGTTTGAGTCGCAGTACTTTGAAGTGAGAAGGGTCAGATGAGGAGTAGGAGGAGGAGACAGGAGGAGGAAGTCTACAAACAGATGCTCCCACGGCTGGCCCTGTCTCCTCACATTAGCATCGCCCCTCTCTTCACCTCCTTCCAACTTCCTGTCTGTCGTCGTCCTCTTTCCTCTCCCAAAAATGTTGTGATAACCCCATGTGCACCTCTTTGTTTCTCTCTTTTGATCGCGCCCCCTCCCACATTTAAACCCCCATTTAAACCCCCATTCAGCTGCAAATAATAGAGCAGGCCTCCTCATCGTTCTTAGTGTCATATCACAGTGTGTTTGAATGCACGCTTAAGTGTGTGTGTGTGTGTGTGTGTGTGTGTGTGTGTGTGTGTGTGTGTCTGTCTGTGAGTGATGTCAAAGGAAATGCACAGCTTATGCTTCCTTCAAGTGCTCTGGCGTGGTGCATTCCTGGCTTACTTTCAGAGATGTTTGGAGATATTGTGGTCTAAGCTGGCTCCAGGCCCCGTCTGAATTATCAAAAGGCAACAGCCGGGCTGCATCGCTTCAACCGACATTCATAACGTGTTAGTGGGCAACGAGTCCCCAATGTCCCCAACCTTCCCTTGAACAAGCAGTCTAACAGCCCGTTTGAATCTGAATGAATTAACAAGTGACTTTGGATTGCATTTAGCCATCATAGATATTTTACTGTAGTACTTAGGTATTTTGTGCTCTAAACTAGGGTGGTGCCCTCTTGGAGTATTATGTATTCTGCGTGTCTATGTGAGGTTGTGTGATTGTGTTCGGGACCGACTCAGCTTCCCCCGTAAGGGATGACTAAAGTGTATCAGACCTAGCAGATGTTCCTACCCAAAGCGATGTATGAAGTTAAACTGAGAAGGTTAGGATTTAATAGCCTACATGATTAAATTGTGGAAGCAGACTGCATCTGTTGAGACCATTAAAAGCTAGCATCTAGCCAGTGTACAGTATATGCACAGTGCACGCCAGTGCACGCCAGTGTGTGGTGTACGGCTCCTCTGAAAGTGAGCGGGCAGAGTGAAGTGCACATATCTTGGCCGGGACACATGTGCAAGCAGGGAGGAAGGAAGCAGGTGATTTAGGGGGGCTGTGTAGGGGAGTGCTGCCGTGTCCTTGCCCCGTGCTGATATTAGAGACCTGCCAAGCACAGAGCCTTCTGCCCCTGCCTGCCCCGTGCGCCGCAGTAACTCAGCTGCACATCAACACGTCACTGCAAAACCTGCAGTAAATCCAGCCCTCGTACGTAGGCACACACACACACCGGCTTGAGAGCCAGACGCACATACGTGACGCAAGTTTACACATCGTGTACATGTCGTGCATACTCACTCACGCACACACACACACACACGCGCACACGCACGCACGTGCACACACACACACACACACACACACTCGCTGACAAACAACAAGAACCTCGAAAACACATAGAAACACATGTGTTTCTGCACTGCTTGCTTGCCACCCTCAGGGCATACTAGAACACAGACCAGAATAGTCAGGGCTGCACAACTGTATTCCCTGCATCCACAGTAGTGTTGCTTGTCATTCACTCATCCACAGAACTCTGAACTCCGTTGTCTCCGACGCTGCTTGGAATCCTATAAAGGTCAGTAAGCATCTAGCCAATCGGTCACAGGCGAGCTCGTGGAGCACAGTGTGCTAGTGTGCTATTTATGACATTAAAGAAAGCAATGGTGACTGCAGAATGTTGAATAATGTAAAATGAATGACCATGGAATAGAGGAATGGAAGAACTACTTTTCAATCTTTTAGCAGAATATCCTATCCAAGGCGACTCACGGTGAGAACATCAGGGTAAGGCTTGTGCTGTTCCACCTTTTTGACCCTGACCCCTCTTTTCAGTCCAAAAAATGACATGTTGTTGTGCATCTGCTTCCCCACACATTGGTTTAACCCAACCAACATCTGCCCGTAATGTCACATCCCAGTGAAGAAGTAATTAGTAGTTTGTTTATGGCTACTACTCATCACAATTAACTGTACAGCATGTATCATCAAAATATCTGCAGCTTGTAAGTCAGCAATCTCCCGTGAACGCATGCATATGAAGCGACCCCCCAAGTGTGGTCCCGACCCCAAGGTTGGGAACCCATGGGTTAGTCAATCATGCTCAGAGACACCTTCATGTAGAGATCTGTAGACATTTGGGATCAAAACTCAGAACCTTCTGGCTGCAAGAGGAACAATGTATACCATGCTGCCCTCCCCCTCAAGTATTGGTGGGTTATAAGTGGGTGATTTGATAAGTTGTGTCGAGTGTGTGTGTGTGTGTGTGTGTGTGTGCGTGCGTGCGTGTCTGCGTGTGTGCGTGTGTGTGTATGTGTGTCATACACATGAAATCAATGGCAATGCATGGAATCTCGTGGTCAGACAGCAATTAGTGTTTAGTTATGGCTGACTGAAGAATGACCTCCACTGGAGTGTCTGTGTTACACACACACACACACACACACACACACACACACACACACACACAAACACACACAAAAAAATATGCATGCATACTCATTGTCTTTGTGTGCAGAAAAACACAATAATCTAATCTAGGTCAATGAACCTTAACGTACTTGGAAATTTAACAACTAAATAACTACATTTTAAATACAGGTACACAATTTACAGGTGTCATCTTGAAGATCCCTAAAGATGTTCATTAATGTTTTTTTATACATTTTCATAAATTTCAGTTAAGTCAGTGTGTGTGTGTGTGTGTGTGTGTGTGTGTGTGTGTGTGTGTGTGTGTGTGTGTGTGTGTCTGTGTCTGTGTCTGTGTCTGTGTCTGTGTGGCTTGTGTCTGTATTAGTCCACTTCTGGCTTGTGACATTTATGAACCCTCCAGCGGGGAAAGGTCAAGCCCCTTGATTTGAATGGAGTCTCTTGTGTACTAAATTAGATTGGTTGGCTGAATACCCAACCCGCTTCACAAACACCATTCCCAGTACATTAGTAAAGATGACCACACATTCCCTGTACTCCATAAAGTATGTTCACTGTTTTGAATTCAACATAAGTGCTTTATCGATGGACTATCACTCCTTTTTCTAGAGAGAGAGTGAGAGAGAGAACGAGAGTACATTCCTTTCTGTGCTCGAGCATCCAACTGTGGAGGTACAGTACAGTGACATGATGCACGCACCTGGGATTTAACAGGGATTTAAACGTGTGATAAATGTTTAAATTTAGGCTTCAAGAGCTACAACACCATGGCTGGCTTCAAAGTAAAGCTGACTCAAACGTAGAGCTTGTTTTTCTGTTTCAACATTCCAAGAGACCACAGGCAGTGTTAAAAAAATGGCAGTTACTTTCTAAACCGCTATCATGTGACCTCACAAGGTTTTTCGCTTCCCTTTATATCAATAAAGCGGGATTAAAATAATTCTCCTTTGAAGTTTCTGCTGATATAATCCAGGGAGGATTGCTTTTGGCATCTCATTTCACAGCTCCGGCACACGCAAAATGAGCTTGCTGCTGAACTGAAAAGAGATTCCCAACATCTAGGTGGTGGATTCAACCGTACTGTACCCGCTCAGTATGATTATACATGACAGTAAGCTCAAGAATATAATGTGTCATATGATGGCATACTACTACTACCACTACTACTACTACTACTACTACTACCATTAATAATACTTATACTAATACTAATAGTATTAATCATCATAATCATAGTAATAATCAGAATTATTACTGCGACAAAGGAAAAACGAAATATAAATTTATGCATTTTTCAAATAAATTGTCATAGCTTGCTTGGGGGGTAAATACGTTTTCGGTACAAGTTAAAAGAGTATTTAAGTCAATTGGATTACTTTTGCAACCTCCCCAAATGACAAGCCTGATTAAAAAAAGGAGAACTTAAAAAGAAACTGTCATATTTTATATAGTGTATCAAGCAGAGCAAAGGCACCAGTAGACCCTTAATCGGAGAACAGACGGCATTCTGGGATGCAGCTTGAATCACTTCTTGCCCCAGTTCTCTGCTGCCACCCAGACAAATCAGAATCTGTTTTGCGGACAAAGAGCTCAATATTGTATGAGCTGGCGGCCTCACATCAGAAACGGCGATCTGAGAGAACGCGACTCATAACGCTTTGCTGCATCGCTTTTGATTTAACTAGCACAGAATATGCAAATGACACTCGGCTCCCCCCCCACCCCAGAGTAAAGGCAAGCCCATAGGTCTACTGTGAGCTCTGTAATTGGGAACACAACAATGCTGTCAGAGCGCCTGATGGACTGTCAACAGCCTAACCAAGAATAAAGCTGTTGTTCGGAAGAGCCATGTTGCTTTGGATGGTTAGTTCCCTCTGGATGCACCTTGTGTCTCATTGTTTATTGAGTGCTACTGTGAAGCTGATGGTAATTTACCACAATGTGTGTGCAATTATATATATCAATTATGAAAACACATTAAGACAAGTTATTAAATCCCACTCTGGAATAAAACATGAATGAGTTTTTTTAAGTAGTTCATGCAATGTTTTTTTGCACGTCTTGCAGCCAAAATTCAAAGTGAGCTCACCCTTTTGACATTGGCGGCCTTTGGCGGCCAACTTTGGCGGCCTTTGGCTTTTCAGATTCCCACCGATGATGCTGACGATGGTCAGAGTGGGGTCATGTCTCGCCCTCCTCTAACCGTGTAGTCTACCACACTTAGACCCCCGAGGGGCAAAGGAGCATCTGAGGTCATATGATCCTGGGTTCAGCCTCCACCGACAAACTACTATCAAAGGGGTTGGAGAACAATGACTCCCCTGTGTCCGCGCCAGCTCAGATATATATAGGGAAGTAGTATTCCTCATCAAGCTGGTTTAAATGTATACCATGACGTCTAAGAGCGTCGTTGAATAAGGGCTTTGAGGGGAACCCCCCCTAGTCGGGGGCCCCTTTCCCCTGTTCTCACGGTATCAGAGTGGCCGGGGGTATGCATACATACACATGTGTTTCTGGCTGAGGCTGTTATGTGTACATGCTGTGCTGTCATAGTAAAAGCAGGCCAAGAGAAACACATCGTATGTGTGCGTTGGACACAGACGGTTTGGTTAACACGGCGAACCGGTGGATCAGCACCATAAAGTTGAATTCTCCACATGGCCTTTTGGCCATTCCTCCCCTATAGTAACAACATTGTTGGGTTGTATTTCTGAATGTGTGATTGGACTCAAGTGTATTCCAAGATAAATAGGGTTATGTTTTCGCTGTGAAATGTGAGGGTCCTTTCGACACATGTACATATACGCTATATTATGAAGGTTCTTAGGAGTTCACACGGCTCTGCCTGTCTGACACAGCTCAGTGAAAGGCAAAGCCCCGTGATGGCGAAAACAAGGTTCCTTTTAGAACGCACATTCAGGCACCCAGGCCATTATTCCAGATCTAACTGTTGTGACAAACACCACTCATCGTTATCACTGTTATCACTTGAGTGGATAAACATTGTCTGTGGTTGTAAGCCCTATGGGTTAGTATCAGCGAACTCTACCTAATAGAGAGCCGTTTTCATTTATTCTTACTGATGATATCAATATTACTTAGGAATCATACAAATCCCATACGATTGTACACACACACACACACAGACACACACACACACACACACACACACACACACACACACACACACACACACACACACAC
>JAOPJL010000042.1:8055622-8068338 GCA_027123545.1 Trisopterus esmarkii | reverse complement strand
CCCCCGCCCTCATGCCTGACCAGGTCAACACCCCATCATGGGTCCCGCACGCCTGTTTGAGATGCTTCGGCTCCACGCTCGGGGACCATACTACCACTGCATCGCTGGGCTGCCATCATAGTGGACTATTAGTATAGTATACTATATACTATAGTATATAGTATACTATACTATAGTCAGAGTCAGAGTGGACTATAGTATAGTATACTATGTACTATAGCGTACTATACTATAGTATACTATGCTATAGTCAGAGTCAGAGTCAGCTTAATTGTCCATTCCAGAATAAGAGCCAGAGAACCTAAGAGCCAGAGAGGAATCGAAATTGCTTTTGTCTCCCACGGTGCAACAAGGAGAAAAGGATAACATTTGGTCAAATTAAATAACATAAGTAATATTTACAATATGTTTTTAGTGGAACATTATGGGTCCCAGAGTTCTTGGGGGCAAATGGGAGTGGGAGGTGATAGTTTGTGGTTATTGATATCTCCACACGGACCATTGATACTCTGTGAGAAATTTGACCGGCACTAAAGTATAACTACCAACCCTAAAGGGAAAATAAAGTGAACAAGAATCGTTATTTATCTCAAAATCATCATAAACAAGAAATCCTTATGGCTGGACTGTATACTATTGCTTGGCTCGACTTCCTTACTGTAACTCGATCTTTGCACTAATTAAGTGCTATCGATTTCAGGATACTTGGTCGTTTTGTGAAAGCAAATGGAGATGGGTGATTACGAAGCTCTTAGCTGCGTCGCCAGCCGCTTACTGGTGAATGACTCGTGAACGGTCTGTAACACCTCTCTCTCACACACACACGGTGTGAGAGTGTGAGAGTCGTTTGCCAACCAAGTCTGTGTATTCAAACATTGGCATTTGGTGGGATTGTGTAAGGGAAGAACCTCACCGACACACACGCACGCACACACACACACACACACACACACACACACACACACACACACACGCTTATTGCATACAAAGCCATGATACACACAAACGATACTCCAAAAATATAAAGCCAGTCCTTTGCTCTTTGTTTTTTTCATAAAGCGCTTTGGGTTTTAATCAAGGTGCTAGAGAGTCCAAACCATTATTATCATTGGTCATATTCTTCTCCATAGTAAAACTGTGTATGTGGTTAGTATTCACGGTGACATTGATATTGTTGATGTTGTTATAATTGATATAAACAGTGAGGTGGGAGTCGCTGCGTCCCGAACCCTACCGTCCACGGGGGTGTGAATGAGGATGAATCGGCCCATGGGCGAGGACGACCGGTGCCGCCGCCGCCGCTGCTTCTTCTTCTGCATGTAGCGCGTGGCGGTGTGGGACCCCCCTGGCTGGCCCCCTCCCCACCCGTTGAGGGAGTGAGGGTGGTCCCCTCCAGCCGCCATCCCACTCCAGCCGTAGGGGGGAGCCGAGTGAGCCATGATGAGCGCCCGCCTCCCCGTCCCTTACTCATCCAGACGCAAGGGCTTCGGTAAGGGGCTACGCTGGCTGCGTCTGGGAGCTGGCCCCTGGGTGGTGAACGTGGGTGGTGGTGGTGGTGGTGGTGGTGGTATGGGTGATGTAGTCCTGTTATTGGTGTAGTGGCGGTAGTGGTGGTGATGATGATGATGGTGGTGGTGGTGGTCTTGGTCTTTTGGCCGTGGTGGTGGATGAGGTGACGATAGGGGTGGGTGGGTGGTGGTGATGGAAAGGCGGTGATGGTGGTGTTGCTGTTGGCGACCGGTAGTGGAGATGGTGATGGCAGTGGCGGGCGATGGTGGTGGTGTTCGGATGGGAGAAAGATGAAACCTCCAGTAATTGGTTGCTTGCGGTGAGCTATGTTATAATATAGCCTCCACTCACGCACACGAGACTGGACTGGGGCAACGAGTATAGTGTTATTGTATCATCCCAGGTG
Organism: Trisopterus esmarkii; assembly: GCA_027123545.1. Classification (NCBI taxonomy): domain Eukaryota; kingdom Metazoa; phylum Chordata; class Actinopteri; order Gadiformes; family Gadidae; genus Trisopterus; species Trisopterus esmarkii. The sequence continues at coordinate 8,066,423 of JAOPJL010000042.1, read as the reverse complement.
CAGGAAGTAGACCTCAACACAGTTCTTCTTTAAAAGATAAACAAACAAAAAACATAAGTAGTCCATGGCTGAAGATTTGACTTTCGATATCTCCAGGACAAAGATTCCAAGATGAACAATGCCAAGGAAAAAGTATTTGCATTCAAAAAAAACATTGAAAAAATTGATACAATGCTTTTTCTAGAGGCTTCCAAAGCCATGCAAAGAGGTGAGGCATGCGGGCATATCTGTTCCTTGGATCCATCTGTAGGACTACATCCATGGTGTCTGATTCTCTCGCCTCACTTATCTACATGCTGGCCTGGTTGACGGTATGAAGGGCGACCAAGAGTGCACGGTGCTTCCCCAAGGGACACATGCGTCGTCATGTGTAATGTAACTGATAGCCGTTGTGAGGCTACAGTATAGTGATACTCGGCTACATCGAGGCACGTCAGTAGTTCGAGTCAAGGGCAATCACCTGGTAACAGGTAAATATGCCGCTGTCTGTTTTACAACACTGAAATAAAACTATGCAGGCCAATACGTTGTTTGTGATTGTTTACAAAAAATATAGGCCTGTGTATTAGGCTTACTGCTTCTTGGAATTTAAGTGCACCTGTAATCAGCACCTCGGACAGCGCCCAATAAAACGCTAACGTTTGTTAGGTCTATATTTCGAGGCTTAACGGTAATAAACATGACAAGATAATGGAACGAGAAGAATAATGTCTGATGATGAAACCGAAAGGTGAAACCCCCACAAACGTAACGAATGTTTTCACTCACTCGGCTCACCTCGATGTGTGCCAAAGTTTGGTGTCAGAGTTCCAGAGTTGACTGCCATTCCATCCATTAACAAAATAAACATGTGAAGAGTATACTCACATATCAAACCTTATAGGGTCATAGCCTCATCCGAGATCATTAAGTGGCGAAGTAGGCGACGTTGCTCTCGATAGACCTGCACACACCCGCCTTACTTCCCTGTGATTGGATACAGAGAATGGATGCAGGCCAACTCGTGTTGTCTGGAAGGGTCGATGCTTGGCTTTGAGCAAGCGCTTTAATTAAGAAGTTTAAAAAAAACAACGTTGTGTAACTATTATAAACTATAGCTCTACTATTATAACTCAGTGAGGATTCCGTTTAGATATTCAAAACACTATGCGCTAGGGGGGTATGAAGTGTAAGTAGGTAATGAGGTTATGGTATTAGTAGATGCGTTTGATAAAGGGTGGCCCGTATCTACTAGATGTAATAATGCATATCACTACGACCATAAATTTATGCTACTGCTCTTCTATTTAGCCCTGTCACTTCCTCAAAGCCTTTCACAGACTACATAATTTATAGTTCTCAATAACTTCGTCTCTATTGTTGCTTCGTAGTTTTTTCTTAATCGTGCTTATTCAATATGTTGTTAATATTGGTGCTTGTATCGTATTGCTTTGTCATTTATGCATCAACCGCAAGAAGTCACTTTCGTTTTGGTCGTGCAAATATACTTGGCAAAATAAAATGATGAATGCTCTGATACTGATACTCTGTACTACTGCTATTTAAGTTGGTGTTATGTCGCTATCTGGTGGATGTAATCTAAACTGGAGATGTTACCGAATATGATTCATCTACACACACCCTGCTTTTTTATCGCAATTAATGCTGACTTATTTACTGGAATGAACACGAATCCGAAATAATTAGATAACGTCTATATATTTCCCAAAAATACATAAAATTTTATTAATTGCTGACATTTCGTTTTGAAGAGCGATCGACCTCGCCCAGCCATGGTCGACCAATCAGACGCTGTTTATTGACCTCACCCAGCAACGATCGACCAATCAGACAGTGTTTATCTTCTTCGCACAGCCCACAACGTAACGCAATGGAACATATGACAAACTAGAGACGACGTCGCCCCGCGTGTTTACAGGGAGGCTTTACACCGGCGGAGCCGTGATATTGAGAGGTCATACATTGCCCATTGTAAAGAAGGTATGTATTAATTAACAAAGCCATACAAACGATTACAAACTGACTGACGTTATCCGTTCCCTAGACTCTTAGCGGTCGCATCAGTGCTTGCCAACTAAAACTTACTACTTAGCGTGCTAACGAGCTAGCTGTCAGGCTGGTAAGCAAACAGTGGATGTGGGAGCTGTGTGTTATTATCTTGGTAATTGAGGTTGAATAACTACTATGTTATATGAAAACACCGTCTTTCAAACAAATTGACGCGTCTGGTTAGTAATGATATGCATTGCTTGTTCAGGGTGTCTAATAGTTGAGGCAAGGCATACATCTATTGCTAGCTTGTGGTTAGCTCACAGCTACCAGGCATGTTGCTTCCTGAGATCGTAACGTTAAATGTGTCATCGGCCGCTGGTGTCGTGCAACGAATTCCTTCCTGCTGCCCTTCGTGATTTAGTGTTAATCTGTCACCTCGTGTAATGGTATGCGTCCTTCGTCGTTTTTTTTTTACAATTACAACATCACGAAGAGCAAACCACAAGTGTCCTCGAAAATCTGACGCAGCTAAATTATAGCGCTAATACTAGTAGTAGTTGGCTAAAGTTTTAGTAGCACAGTTCGTTTTTGAAATATATTTTAGGAACAGATTCTTTGCCATAATGTAGTTACTTATGTTGAGTAGAAGGAGACAAGCAGTCTTGGAGTTGTTATTAAAAAAAACCAAGTTATTTTGGTAAAAAGAAACGAGGATCAAAAAAATTATCCATGAACTGTTACCCACAGCATGTTCACATTTTGAAAATCTCAGTCGTTATAACCTGTTCACAGCTGGGAGGCTTGCAATGTGATCAGGGTTTAACAGGAGAAGGATTATTATTTCACCCCCTCCATCATTTCACCTTCTATAGTGTGTTTTAATCCCTGTGCCCAGATGGACTTGCTTGTTTTGGTGTGTTGTTCAAAAGGTATTTTAGAGCTTTTGTAGTTATTTTTGTATTACGGCAGGTAGAGTAATATAGTTGTGCTTGTTTAGGTAAAAATTCTGAAATGTACTTTTGTGGTATGAAAAGTGATGGGCGTGTTGCTCTTTCCTTCAAAGATAAACCAATATGTCTGGAGAGCTGCCTCTAACCATAAACATCAAGGAGCCGAGATGGGACCAGGGCACGTTCATGGGCCGCGCCCAGCACTTCTTCATGGTCACAGACCCCAGGAACGTCCTGCTCTCGTCTGAGACCCTCGAAGATGCCAGGGTCACTGTGGAGAACTACAGGTACTGACTGTGTGTGTGTGTGTGTGTGTGTGTGTGTGTGTGTGTGTGTGTGTGTCCATGTTGTAAGGATTTATGTAATAACCAGTTGTTCCTGAGCTTTTTTTATTGAATTCATATAGGGTGACGTACAGGGAATGTGTTTTGGATGCATCTGCACCAGAAAGTCAAGTTTGTAAAACAGACTCTGTTCTTGATAACTGACTGATTAGCCCACTGTGCTGTGGGCAAATTATTTAGAAAATCATACAAACAATTCTTTCATTGTGTATTGCAGTTAACCTTGCTTTTACTGATGACTCGATCAAAAAATGCACTGCAAGGTCTATAGTCAAGAAAGAGTTAATGTTTAAATGTATTTAATGAGCCCTTTAGTTAATTCTGGCTGCTGGTCATAGCATCTGTTTACCGTACCATACATTTCCTTATGGAAAACCAATGCAGAAGCTATAGCTCCAAAAGGCCTGCCTCATGCTGAATAGTATCTATGAGATATTTAGTAAAAACAGTGATACAGCTTAAGTTGGGTGAACTACCTCTGATAATGAACCAGATCTAGGACTAGATTGTGCATTTAACCAGAGGTTTTGTTGTCCACCCAGAGCTGGGATCGTGAAGCCAGGCCTTACGGAGGACTCTCTCTGGAAGGCCAAGTATGTCTACGACTCTGCCTTCCACCCTGACACCGGGGAGAAGATGGTTGTGATTGGCCGGATGTCGGCTCAGGTGCCAATGAACATGTCCATCACTGGATCCATGCTCACTTTCTACAGGTAACTGGGAACTCATCTGCCGTCTGTGATTCATATTTCTGAATACTGCAGCCCTTTATGAGACTGCTCAGTATTTTCTAATTTCTCCTAACTATAACTCACTAGTATGCTCAATATCTTTTTGTTGTAAATTAGAAAAGGACATCGAGATAGCTTCCATTTTGTATTGTTTTTAGTCTATCTGTTGATATTGTTTTTGGCATAAGGACACTGTTCCTCTTTAGGGATTGTATAACCATCAACCACTGAAGTCTAATAAAATGGCGGTAGTGAAATTTAGCATGTTTGTTATCCATGAACTCCTGAAACACCTGCTGTTTTCCATGTTTCGACCTGGAGGTCAAAGACATCCCAGTTGCTATTGCTGGCGTCGATGAAAGTCACATACTTTAAATTTGATGGACAGCCGCTAACCTCTGCAAGGCCAAAATCCTTCCTGTTGTGTCCTTGGCATTCAAAGCACACACACCAATAGGTTTGAAAGCACACAACATGGTGCAAACAGTGTTCCCTGAATGTGTTCCTTGCTCTCATTGGTCAGGACTACGCCAGCGGTGGTGTTCTGGCAGTGGGTCAACCAGTCCTTCAACGCAGTGGTCAACTACACCAATCGCAGTGGAGACGCCCCCCTGACCGTGAAGTAATCCCTCTACCAAATCGTTCCTCTATTAGCCTGTTAGTCTGTACAAACTACAACAATCCGACCACAGGGTCGGCCCATTATCTTTGCCCACCTGGCCAACCCCCCCTGATTTTGGCAAGATTATTGTGAAATAATATACCACTTTATTTTATAATCAATTAGGGCTGGGTAAAAAAAAATATTTAATAGATTATGAATCGATTTCATTTACATTTTGCGATATCGATTCATGGGGCATGAGATCTATTTTATTTTTATTTATTTTTTTATGCAATTTGCAGGAATGGAAAGTTGTAGTTCAAGTACAATTTAACTTGCAATTACTTTCTAATTTCAAAATTGCACTTTGAGTCTTGTGACAGTTTTGTTTACAGCTACACTTTAAACTGTCAAATGTACAAGTTTGCACTTAAAACATGTTGTTTAAGGTGAAGAGAAGAAATAATAATATGCATATAAAGTACATTTGTATTTTGTAACACAGTTAAGCCATTTTTATTCTTCAAGAGCAGATTGAATTGAATGACCCCCACTGGGGCCCACTATGCCTAGAGATGTATTCATTCACATTTATGTTTTCACCAACTGCCGCGTATAAAACATAATAAGATAATGTAAAATAAGCCTCTGGAAGTTTTTGTTGTTGCTAACGTGTGTCTGTCCTCGTCCCTCTCAGTCAGCTGGGCGCCGCCTATGTATGCGCCACGACGGGAGCAGTGGTCACCGCCCTAGGCTTCAAGTCTATGGCCACGGTAATGCCTCGGGTCCTCCCCACACCATGAACAACCGCACTAAACTGAAGCGGCTCCACCGCAGGCGATGTGAAACGTCATGTTGTGCATGTGCCCGTTTCTCCCCCAGCGTCTGCCGCCCATCATGAGCCGCTTCGTTCCCTTCGTCGCTGTCGCCGCCGCCAACTGCATCAACATCCCTTTCATGAGGCAGAGGTTAGTCCCGACCCGGTCCTCTGTCGTCAAACGCTCGTTGATCAAATGCCCCGCAGGCTGTGGCCTGAGGTGGGATGGGTGTAGTTACCAGTGCACACAACTTTGTCTGTGGTGACAGTTGACACAGCATGAATCAGTTTAATTAATTAATTGCATAGCCATAAATGTCTACAACTATTCTATCTTTCCCTCTCGCTACAGTACCATGGACAATTAACTATTGTAATATTAACAGACTATTCAAGGCTGGTTTATCAAGGTAGCTTTTGTTTGGAACACAAGTGAGCTTGTTGGTTATAAAGTTGTAAAGTTATTTTATTAGTTAATGCACAACATGCCAGCTATGACTGCTTTGCCTGTTATGTTGTGCATTTGACTAATAAAATAACGAACTGCAACAAGCTCACTTGTGACACCTTGATTGACACCTGGCTGACTGAAGCTGACTGTTTTCTAATCTTCCCCCGCTGTCCACCCGTCTCCTAGGGAACTGAAGTACGGCATCCCGGTGACTGACGAGAACGACAACCGGCTGGGAGAGTCACCGGGCGCCGCCAAGCAGGCCATCCTCCAGGTGATCGTGTCCCGTATCGGCATGGCGGTGCCGGCCATGGGTAAGACTGACTCCTCTTTATGTGGTCCCCTCCCGGGAGTCGTTGGATAGTCTAACGGGATCATGAGTTATGAGCTTAAATTTGTATAGCAAAAACACAGGATCATTCTTTCATTGTCTGTAGTGGGGCAGGAAAGTATCAGTGTCGCAGCCCTCTGGCCCAAAGGTTCTGAGTTTGATTCCTGATGTACGCAGCTTACCTAAAAAAAAATTCCCTTTGACTTTCATGTATAAGGGTAAGTCTCATTGAGATTAAGATAGATGTTTAAGATGCTTGAATAGCTAAATCTTAAGGGGCAAATACTATATATTGTTTTAGTTGTTTGGGTTCTAGACCCATTTTTCCACTGTTCAAGATTTGTCATTTTTCTTTCCATTTTCACAGCTATTCCCCCTGTCATAATGAACGCACTTGAGAAGAAGGCTTTCATGAGGGTGAGCATGGGACCCAAACTCTCATTCCAGCCACATTCCGCAAACATCCATCATCTTTTCAAACAGAAATGCAGAAATGTGTGCTCAACGAGTCAGACAAGCTCTGATCCGCATGCAGAGTATGGCCAGTGTGTAGGCGGGCAATGGATAAGATCGTTCTAATCTTATGGCAGAACGCCTGAAATGGGGTGCCTCAAATCGGTGTCCTCTGTGAGCGTGAAAGTGCAGGACTTCCGTGCCTGCTTCAGTGAAGAGGGTTAAGAGGCGAGATGGACAACGCACATTTCCGTATAATTATACTGCTTGGTAAAAAAAAAAAAAAAAAAAGATCTTATTCTTCTAACTCAGGGGGCTGTTAACTGGCATACACAGCTCACATGAAGTAAGGGAACAGAAATTGTGTTGCAGTAGACCAGAATAACGCTACGATACTCGTCCTTCTCTCGTAAGGGATGTTTGGTCAAACCAATTCATTGTGTCACGTGTTTAAATATAGTTTTTCTGTGTTTTACTCTCCTTCAGCGTTACCCGTTGCTTAACGCTCCGATCCAGGTGGGACTGGTGGGTTTCTGGTAAGTAGTGGAACACACGCCTCTGAAAGATGGTAGAAGGTGGGATGTATACCATCCTCCTGGCTTACAGTGCGTACGACCTCTCACTCTGTGTGTTCTTCCTCTTCTCCAGCCTGGTGTTTGCCACTCCACTGTGCTGCGCCCTGTTCCCCCAGAAGAGGTATGTACCGGCCCCTCCCTCAGCATGTACAGTACAAACAGAATACCAGAGATGGTAGAATGAAGAAGGCATGTAATGGAGTGTTTCAATACAAATAAGAAGTTCTTAGATAATCATGCACCTAATTCTGCTCTCTTTGAACAAAAGGTTAAAAATGCATGCCAGTGACGAATGAAAGTTTTGGGGGTGCCACTGAAAAACATGTCATTAATAATAATGGAGGGGTGGGGGGGTGGGTGTGCTGCAGTTCCATTGAAAGATTCTGTGCTGGAAATGCTTGATCCACTCAAGTCACATAGTGAAAGTCATGTGGTGTTGAAGTCGGATAGAGATATTGGGCTCATTCTGATCGACTGCCTCTGTCAATGTCCTCATAGCTCCATGAGTGTGAGCAGCCTGGAGCCAGAACTGCAGGAGAGGATACGAGAAATCAGCCCCCAGACCACCACCGTCTACTTCAACAAGGGCTTGTAGGACCACCGACGCAAACACACTCACACAAACACACAAAAGCGTGGGCTCTACACGCACAGATCCATATTGGCTGAGCCTACTACCCAACACTCTTTAGGGCACAATTCAGAAGGCTGGGGAAACTCTGTTCATGCTGATTGTTCCGCTTTAGTCTCCTGTGTTATGTGTTGGTATTGTTTGTTATTATATTTTTTTTATGGGTGCTCCAAAGTGCAAAGGGTCACAGTAGAGATGCGGTTGAGTTTTGAAGAGTGCTTTGGTTTCACCGTTACTGAAAACAGATGGATGTCTAGGGAGTCCTTGACACCCACTTCCCTTAGTACTTGATACACTCAAGGCTAACCGACACTCCTTCTTTGTTTTGTTATTTGTTGTGCTATCTTGTGTTATCTCCTCTCTACGGTTAGATTAGTAATGCCTCCACTCCCATCAGATTTCATTAAATACTTTTTGATTTTGTGAATTGAGTGAACCATAGTAAGTCCAATTCAGAGTTGTAGTTTCTGACTGGCTTCAGTTTGTCACCGTCTATATAACTTTGCAACCCTATGCCATTTATCATTGCTTGATTTAGCTTTCCAATCATATATTTTTGCGCTGCTTGAAGCACATTCACCATTTTTATCACAATTGGGGAAAAAGAAAAATGCACATTTCATTAGCACAAAATGGACCAAGCCTAGTAACCCCAGCAGCTTATGACTCCTCTGAAGTGTACTTACTCCTTCGCCATTTTACTCTATTATGCAGGTGCTAGGCGCATATAAAACGTAATTATTATAGTAGCCCCATACGTGGGTGCAAGATAAAGCGTTAAAGTTTATGTACTGTAGCCACGACGATGCCAAACTGTCCGGCACACTTCAAGGCCTTGTGGTTGACTCGAGGTTCACTGAACTGCACGGCAATATGGACGAGCTACTTGATTGTTGTTGATGACTGTAACTCATGGGGCAGAATGTACTGTGTACCGGCTAAATGCTAAAGGTGTAGCTCACCCCACAGGTATCACAAGGCAAGCTGTGAGTAAAACCCAATGCACCGTGAGTTGCATATTTGTCCCCCAGATGGCAGCAGAGCACACATGTGTCCAATCAGTCCACTCTGCTGCTACAAGAATGGCATCCATGTATTTGTATATGGTATAGTGTGTGTGTGTGTGTCTATGCAACAGAACAATGAGTGAGGCGTAATGGCTTCTGCTGTAACTCAAATGTAAATTGAGTTACTTTTGTCAGCGTTACCATGCTTTGATAAATAAACATGGTCACAGTGGTAACATTTATTCTGATACTAGAGTGGTAGTTTAGTTGATGTGTTGTGCCCTTCTAACCTCTATATATGCACACCTGTCACCTGAAATCTATGGATGTTTGTGTATGTGTTTGAGTTTGAATAGATGGTAGGGTGTACTACCTAACCGGACTGAAGTTGCTATCAAACAGGGTTATCTACCTAGTTATGTCTTGTTAATTCTCCCATCTGTACGTTTAAGTGCTCGGGACAAACATTTTCTTATAACTACATGAAGTTCAGGACAGTGTTAAAGGAGTACAATATTTTAACTCAGAATTCAACTACATGCAATATGTTAGATTTCCCTTTATTCATGTGTGTGTGTGTGTGTGTGTGTTATGTTGTATTGTCGTTGCTGATTTTGCTTTATGCTTTGGGTTAAACTGCACTATAACCTTTGCTGTGCTGCTTTAGAAGCTTTTAGGTGGCTTTTAAGAGGGGTTCTATTGTTGACTGCTTTATGAAATATGTATTGGAAATTGTGTTGTATGATTACTGTGCTTGACAATGTTAAACGGGCTATACGCTAGCTTATACCAGCGCTCACAAGCAATATATTGAGGAATGACGAACGAGTAGCTTTCTATTGCTTTTGACCCATTGGTGCAATTGAGTGCACAGTATTTTCTGAGATTGTGCATTCTCCTAGATGTCCGATGGACATTATGTACAATGATATATCACAGACAAACTGGTTGCAGTCGTGTTGGAATACTTCGGGCCGTTCAGTAGGATACCATGGTAACCCACTGCACCCAATACCAAAGATGAAACCAGTATGAATCGTTAACAGGGTTGAGGGATTTCAGATGGACTTTGTTTTAGCGTGAGCTTTATCATAATGGACCTTCCCTCATGTAATGGCATGGCTTATGTTCACTAGAATGGGGTTACCCCGTAACTATTGTGATACTAAATAGTAGTTGGTTCCGAAGTTATATTTGAAAATTTACCAACCACAATGATAATCCTCAGGAAAAGATATGGAAGGAACTAAATCTATTTTAGGTCTGATGAAAGTAATTTAGAGTTTAAACAATATCAATGAAAGTTTCCAGTCAGTGCACAATTACTCATTTCACAGAATGAAGTTTCATAAATAGATATTTAGACACTCCACAAATTGTTTGTTTTCATGGCGTAATATGTAAAAAAAACTCCTGTTAGTTACATTCTTCAGTCAGTATTGGTGCAGTACTTGTTTCTTCCTCCAGACGTTGTACTGTCTGTGGATGTTTCCTTCCTTGATGTGTATTTACCAAGAGCAACAGAATAAAATATTTAACTGGAAGGTCTAACTGGGCTCATATCTTTGTTTGCCGTGGGTCAGTTTGTCCGACCTACCCTATTTTGTTGCATAACCCAAACTAAATAAAATATGAAAAATATGAATAGATAATAAGAACCTGAGGTCTTTAGAAACTAAAGACTTACTATGTCATGTTATTTTGTTATAATCGAAAATAAATTCTACAAACTTTCAAGAGAAACAATTCCGGAAATTAGAACGGAATAATATTACGTTTAGTCTACCATTGATAAAGATCAGGGGGGTGTTCCACAAACAGGTTTAACAAACACAGAATTAACTCTGAACTCTAGGTTGATTGAGCCTGTGCCAACTAAACTAGAGCTGTCGGTTCCACACCTCCGGTTATGCGT
>JAOPJL010000042.1:7990805-8012325 GCA_027123545.1 Trisopterus esmarkii | reverse complement strand
CACACACACACACACACACACACACACACACACACACACACACACACACACACACACACACACACACACACGGTGACTATCTGGAAACACTCTTGAGTCTATTCCCTGGGGCTGTGCATACCTTCCCCTTAGATCATTGAGCAGGGAGCAAGGAAGAGGCTATAAGACCTCTGATTATGTCTCCTGTAATAGGCCTACAGTTTACTAGGACCTCTCCGGGGTATAAAAAAAGATGTGCGGTTATCATCATCTTGGTCAGGGGCTCTTAAAGTTTTCATCTCAGGACCCAAAATACAACTCTGGTGGGTCTGTAGGAGCCCATCACACACTCTCAACACTCACACCAGAATTGGTGAGCCTATTGTGACCTTTTGGTTCCGGTGAGTTGTCACGCCACGTCCCACTTCCTACTGGATTGTGACCCCTTTTGGGTCTGGCCCATAGTTTCAGAAACGCTGGACTAGGTGCTGGTGCTGCTGATGATCCATTTGCCAGTGCAGGCCTCCAGAAGGTTTTTAGATAAAGGTGATTGCATCAAAAAGCTTCTGTTTTCAATCAGTACCCACACAACGTTATGGGTACCCTAGTACTCAAATCAATGGAAAAAGAGAGCACAGTGCGTATACCACTGAATAAACCGTCATGTTACAACAAGGAGCCTCTGCCATCCATATGTTGAACAGTTGAACAGTGATGTGATCGTGTAGGTTCTGTAAACACTGCCTAGATCTTGGAGAGCTGTTCTATGTAGCAGTCCCTGTGTGTTAGGTAACACCACAAGAAGAAACCAGGGGGACAGATCCAAATTAGTTCAAATATTACAGACTATGTGATCTATAATAATAATTCTTGGAGGAACACGATTATTTGACAGCATTTCAGCACAGACAGAGACAGGGAGACAGAGAGAGAGTATGAGAGGGATTAAGAGAGTGATAGATGGACACACATTTCCACAAACGCAAGGAAGAGGGGAGACTTACACAACCCATATCCCGGTGATGGTGAGGGCTGGGAGGCTCACAGGGAGGATCATCCAAAGAGACATCTCCAACAACCTCTGTAGTCACCCTCTGCTCCCGAAACAATCCTTTCCTCTTTCTCCTGGGCCAGCCAAGCACTCGCTGCTCCAGTTCTAGCATTTAATTGCAGGCGGGTGACATCTGCGTTTCCATTTACTTTTATTTGCCAATTCAGATGAGAGCGACGAGTGACATCAAGACAGCAGGGCGACAAGCGATTATTTGCCCCGAGTGAACTGTGATGGTGAGAGGGAACAAATTGGCATCGGTCACTAATCACCAGTGTCACCGATGATGACCATCTTCATCATCTTCATCGTCACCATCATCACCACCACCATCATCATCATCATCAGGAGAAACAGTAAAAAGCACACATTGAAATAGACTACAAATGCACTATCACGCAATGCGCTGGGGTTCTCATAGGGAGCTACAAAATACATACATTTTATTAATATTGTAATATTTCACTGCATCTTAGACGGCAGCTGTGGGTAACACTTATTGTAAAAGAACAAAAAAACATCCACGTAAAATTCCCGTAAAGGAGAAAACGATCTTAAAAATTGGTGCTTACCCGGTCTCTCTTGACGTGATCCACAAGTTGTTTTCCCCTGGACCCCTTGGACCTGAAACCTTTTGTCTGGCTCGCCTTCGCCTTGCTCAACACCTCTGGAAAACCAAATGGTCACCTTTACCCGGGACGGAGAGGAAACAGCGGCGAGATACCCGGTGGTCGACTATGATACGACTCCTAGTTCCGTGTTGTTGGTACCAAGAAAGTGAACAAAATCCAGACGTTTGTAAAAATGTTTTCAATATCCGTGGGATTGATGTCTTGGTTTTTCATACCATCTAAAGTCAAGCTGTTGCTTCGGTACATCACTATGTAGCCGCCAACAGAGCCAACTCCTCCTCTTAAAGAACGGGTGTGTGTTGGGTTTACTCATCCCTGCAATCTCTGGAGTTTACAATATGGGGTACGCTTAAAGAGCTGTTTGCAGATTTAGCGTATATGGCAATCACATGTTATACACTAGACATATTATCACATAGGCCTGCATATTTTCTTATTAAATATGACGATATGAAAATGAAAACATCTTAATTAGGATTGTATATGGCTCTTGGAATGCAGCAGACCCGTGAATATACGTTTATTCGGTGCGTCCGATGTGACAAACGAGCGCTCCCCACCTCGGCGCTCTCCCGTCGTGAGTCTGTGCGTTTAGCGGGCTCCACAGATCTGGAGTTTATCTGTACAATGAAATGACAGCACGATGCTGGTGCGTTACCACGTGTAAATGTGATGCATGACTTCTGGTTCAAGCCTATTTAGTGCGTGTAATATGTCACCCTCCCACAGCGTTCTAAGGATGTGGAGAATTGTTTTTCACAGTAACGTTTCCAAAACGTACCACATAACCACATGCAGAAACGTTATTTTGATAACGTTCCCCTGAGCTTTACTGCGTGAAACCTTTCAGGTAACCCCCCACAACCTTTTAAGAAGTTTGTGTAGATGTCTTTGTTCAAGATCCTTCTCAAAACCATTCTTAAAACCACATGTCATGTTCTTTTTGTATTTATTCGAACGAATATTCCAAAAAGCGTCTTATCACGCGAAGTTTTCGTTTTTGAGTGTCATTTTCTGAGGTTCTGCTGGTCGCCTCTTTGGTAACCCTACCAAAGTCTTATCTGATATTTGTGACATTTTAAGAAGATCTTGCTGTTTGAAATTATAGGGAACGTGAAACGGAATCGTTCAAGTAACCTTGAACATCGATTGGTTTTAGATCAGCCCTTATCAATCTCCTGAAACCTAAATAAAGATTCCCGGACAGTTTAGTAGGCATACCCTTACTTGACTAGCTGGGTAATAACCGAAACATGTATATTTACAATTACAAATACAAGCACATATATAATTGTTTTCCACATTTTTTATTCAAAGTTGTATATTTACACTAGTATTCAAATGTTATTCCTCCCCCCATTTCGACTAGACTATCAGATTATCCCCCAACCCCGACTGATCACCAGCGGATCCCAGAAGACTAGAATTGCAACGTTGATGATAAATTCTCATACAACTGAACCAAAAATGAATAATAATAATAAATACACAAAATACAATAAAATCTGAAAGTTAAAAAAGCGTAGGGCAGATCACCGATCAGTAGGCCTACATACAATAACATATTTTAATTGCTTATTGTTCAACTAGACACACAATAAAGGGTCTGATGATAATACATTTTTAAATACATTTCTGCAACAGTAAACATTTATGATGGAAGAAAAAGTTGGAAGAAAAAAATGACAACCAACCGTGTAACATGTATAATAAATTAGACTGCTCTGTCAATGGATAGGCCTACCTCATAGCCTGCCCTGCACTACAGCAGTTTGATACTAGAACCGAAGCCCCACACACTGAAGGCAGGGTAGATGGGCTCGGTGAAAGAAGTCTGGATCTTGTGCAGCAGGATCATGCTTTCAGAAACACTGTAAAAGGCGAGGACACCTGCTCTGTAATCCAGGTACACTCCGACCCGGGACGACCTAGGCACCTCTAACTCTGTGCTCTTATTGTTGTGCACAAAGGAGTATTTGGACTCTGAGCAATAGAGGCTCCAGGACTTCTCGTTCCAACCCAGGCTGCATTCGTTGCCGCTGCCTTTGCGTTTGATGCCCCTGTAGGTCACTGCGATGTCCGTCTCCGTCCCTCTCCAGTCCACCTCCCAGTAGTAACGGCCGCCACTCACACTCTCCCTGCCGAGAACCTGCAAGAGTACCGGAACCGGAATGACTTATTATTATATTAATGATATAATAATTAATTTAGGGCGTCATAATATGCAAATAAGCAGATCATTAGGCATGTAAAGGCCTACCTGTTATTTCTTAGTGTTTTCATTTGTGAAGTTAACCAATCAGTCTCATATTTGTCAGTGGAACTAGCAAGCTAAACAATGCCACCTACTGGTCATTTACATAATTACAATAACAATGTACAACCAGTGCGTTCAAAAATAAATTCTAAAGTGTAAGAGATCTTACTTGTTGCCATTGGTCAAACCTCTCAGGGCTGTTGGAATAGTTTTTACGGTTCTGCACCATGGTAGCCGTCTTGTTTCCATCAGAGAGTTGAAGATTAGGGTGGACAGTGTTTGAGTCAAGGATCAACTGGAAAGCATCTATAAAAAGAGGGGACAACAACATGTTGACAGCACCGCATTGCCTTGCTCAATGCCCTTCCTGAAAATCTGTGTCACCTTTCATGGTTCTCATATTTTATGAAGAGATCTGGAGATAAAAAAATCGAAAGTAAAAATATGCCTTCAAATTTCCTTTGAATATTGCTTGTTTGGCTGTTACTATGACTTATACCAAAGGTATAAGCCATAGTAAAAACCTGCAATTCATAGTGTTATATAACATTAGGGGTCTTTGCACAATCACGATCACCACCAACCATCCATGTGCTACTGTAATACACCTTTCACAAAATAATTCACAGTGGGAGTCCAGAGGGCGATCAAGATTATTCTCTACCTCTACCACAGTTGGATTAGTGTCAATGATCATAAATATTACTAAATACAATGGTGGTGAGAAAGATCAAGATGTTACTGTTGGCTGGGGATAAGGATAGAAACTGGTCAACATAATTAAGATATGTTATATTATTATATTATTATATTATATTATTATATTATTATATTATATTATTATTATTTATTATAACTTAATACTCAATCGGATAATATTCTAAAATGAACACAATTATTTTAACAAACAACGTTTTGTTTCAAGGTGCTTATTAAAGTCACATGACTGAAACCCAAATTACCACAAACAATGCTCAGGGTCAACATGACCTACTGCAATCAAGAATGAAGTATGACATCATTTAGTTTGATAATTTGTAAGTATTCAAGTATGGAACCTGAATGTTTTTGATGTGAATCCTACTCTAGCTTTGCCTCAAATGGACCGTTTATTTGTGTAGATGATGCAAAGTTTTTGGATTGCTTCTAGACAATTCCTCAGACCTGTTCTACGGGTCGACATACTTCTACTTCTCTGGTGTTTTGTCATTTCTTTTGTCTCACTACAGTTGTCCAAGATGTCTAACATGTCAATAGCCTAATCCTGTTAAGTTAAACCTGAACTGAGGCTTAGTTGATTGTAACACAGCACTAGACCTAAAACAACAAAGTAGTTTAATTGTTCATAACAAAACCAACTTCAGTGTATAGGACACAGATGTCGAAACCTACAAATTGTTGGTTTGACAAAGCATAGCAGCCACTGATAATAACAACATATATATATATATGTATTTTTTTAAATAAAATAAACTATAACTCACATTTCAGGAAATCTTGTCTGGTCCTTGGTTGTTGTTGTAGTTGTTGTTGTTGTTGTTGTTGTTGTTGCTGTTGTTGTTGTGGTTCCCATCGTGGCTCGCTGACCGCCACAGTGTCATCTGCTCTCTCTGTCTTCATGTCCACTTGTTTTGTAATGTGCACCTCTTTCACTATGTGGGAAGGATACATATTTGATTTGATCAACTCTTTCAACTACAACTAAAGCCCAAATAAGTACGAGGACATTAAATAGCATTGAAATGTGGGAACCTGCGGAAGAGATCTTGCTGGTTTCGGCCTTGGTGGCCTCCTCCACCTCCATCTTCAGGGTGGCGATGGCTCTCTTGGTGGCCTCGAAGGAGTAGTTGGGAGCTACTACCACGTTGTTAAGGTCCTCATACCCAGATGGCCCGGACAGAGCCTGCCAACTCTGGTCCAAGAAGCGACCCAAAGTGAAAGCAATAATAGATTTTTAGATAGCGGAGACACTTTCATCCAAATTGACTTACAAGGGAGGCGAGAAAAATCCCATGTTGGTGCCAGTACAAACAAAAAGTACAAGCTGCTTTCTAAAACAAGACTAACTGGAAAGATGAAACTAGGAACAATCTTTATGATTGTTCTTCCTGACACCTTTTTAATCCACTCCCCCCTCCTCCAGACTCACATGAAGGAAGTGTATGTGGTCGTCAGTGTGTGAGAGCTTCTCCAGGTCGTTGTGTTTCTTCCTCATCAGGGTTATCTCTTCCTCCAGGCGGTTAAGCAGTATCTCGGCCCTGGAAATATTTATCTTCTCGTGGGATTCGATCATCTCGCGTACTTCGATGAACTTCCTCTCTACGGAGCGCAGGATCTCAGTGAAGATCCGTTCGTTTTCATCCAGTGCTGTCTGGGCTGAATGCTGTTAAGTTATATAAAAAAAAAATATATATTATATTTGAGATTTCTTGGGAGATAATAAACACTTCGTTGCTGTGATCAGATGGAACGTGTGTTCCTCCGATTCGTACAGGGTACACTTGACTCGGCTGACAACATTACACTCACTTTGAGTGATTCCACAGCTTGTTTGAGGTCCTGCCACTTTTTCACTCGCCCGTCAATCCTCTGTTGAGATTTGTGAAGAGTATTGCCAAGCTGTTTCTGGAGAACAAAAAAAATACATTTATAATGACCAATTTATTACCAATTCAGGTTCAAATTCACACAATTTGGAGCTTTATTTTACCAATTCTATTCTACCTGTCTGCTCCTTAAAGCTAAACATACTAAATATGTAATCATATTATTAAGAGATTCACTCACTTGCTTCTCAGTTCTCTCTGTCCCGGCGGGGACTGTGTCATGGTGTTTGTGCTCGTCCATCATGCAAAGGACGCACACGGACGTGTTGTCGGTGCGGCAGTAGGCCTCCAGCAGCTTATCGTGCTGGGCGCAGAGCTTCTCCCTCATCTGACCCGTGGCCTTCACCAGCTTGTGCTTCATCAGCGCCGGGTACTCGTAGTGGGACTGGACATGGTCCTCGCAGAAGGAGGCCTGGCACACCAGGCACGACTTCACCGCCCGCTCCTTTCTGGTGGTGCAGAAGTCACACAGGACGTCCCCGGTCCTGTCCTGGCCCCGGGACAGGCTCCTGGTCTTGGTGCTGGTGGTGTTGGTGGTGGTCCGGCGGTTCTGTCTGTTACTCAGGCTGCTATAGCGGTCCAAATCCAGGGTACTCTGGTGGGACATTTTCCTTTTTTTCTTCTTCTTCTTTTGGCTGAATTAGGAATGGATGGTGGTCAAACTGGTCGTTAGGTTTGATGGTCCCCAGCTGTGTGGATACTAGTGGATAGGCCTACTGGATGCTACTATATTAACAAAATCACAAGAGCGATACATTAAGAACTGGTCCACTGTTGAAAGAGGACACCTTGCGCAGCTGATACCTTGAGTGAGAGTGTGGGCTGCTTGAGTGAAACTCCTTCTGAAGTAGTGTAAGACAAAGTATGCTAGCTATGGGGTGTGTTAATTTTGGTCAAACAAGTTCTCCCGGTGAAAGGCGTGGTGTAACACAATGCCATTCCAATAGAGTGGTTTAATTAAGGTAAAAATAAAATATATAAAAAATAAATGTAAAATAAAACTGAAACTAATGTCCCTTATTGTATTCTTAACGTAAATATCTTTTTTTAAATATAAATTGGCCTACCATTTTATACTCACTTACATGCGAAAGTAATATGAGCCATACATGGGATTATGTAGACTTCAAATACAAACGTAAACCCTTAATTTCGAGTTCTAGCCTGTTTTTGCTTACAGAATAATAATAATAAAAAACATTAAAAATAGTGTAGCATAGTATTGTGTAAAACTACAATATGTTATCATTAGATAAGATAAAAAAAATTGGATAAGGGTTACGACTGATCATTTAAGGATCATTTAAGATTGATGATAGAGGGATTTAGGTCATAGGATAGTACGATACGGTTTGGCATGGTATGTATGTTATAGTAATAAACACAGTAGGTTATACAGATTACATTTTTTTAATGCCCTATAATTACTTATTTAAGTTATAATAAGATAAGAAGAATAAGACAAATGCAAAAAACGGATAAGCCCCAGTGTCCAAATGAAAAAAATATTTAGGCCCTATCAGTTTGACTAGTTGTTGCCAAATTATTCACAACAAATAAAGTATCCCCTATGATTGCTCCTGGGCTGTAGGCGGCAGTAGAGCAGGCCACGGTGGTGAAATTACAATGATTCGTTCCCTAAAGTGTGTCCGTTTCTCCATCGTTGGCGCCAGACGAGCTGTGGCGCGAGCTGCACAGAGAGGGAGGAGAGAGAGGAAGACCCACCAGTTTGACGAAGCACAGACCAACCCGCAGCTATCTCCACTCTTTAGTTTCAAAGCTTACAACCGATCTCTCGTCAACAACAACCAAAAACTGTGATATAAAGGTGGGTGGCCGTTTTACAGATACATCAGAAATGGTAACGATGTAAAGCAGGGTTTTTGCTTTTTTAGAGATCCAGCGACTATCACAAGTTACATCGCGCAGTGCCTTAAAGCTTTGTATGAGGATTAAGATGAGCCCATAGTGTCTTGTTGAAAACAGCACTGCTGCCTTATAATGTCTGAATGTGTGCGTTTAGCTCCAGGTTACGAGAAGCATACTGTCTGTGTGTACAGTAGTGGAAAAATACACCACGCAGGCCCATGATCTGAAATGCTCCGTGGCAGCGTTACGCATGATAATATTACATTTTAGGGTAAATCTGCTATGGCGATCAATAGTGTGGCCAAAAACGCCATTTTACTTTTGTAGGTGCTTTGTTCCGATTTAGCTTGACATACAAAACTTGGTGTGTAGGTCGGGATAGGCGTTTTTTTATATCAGGCTTCCGTTCTGTTTGGGTGCCAGACGCCAGAAGTTGTGGATAGCCGTGCTAGCGACCTGGTTTAGCCGGCTAGTTAGCCTGGTGGTGCGGCTAGGTAGCCAGCCTGCTAGCGCTGTTGTGTCCTGCTATCCCCGAGCAAGGCCGCCATTGAGGCCGTGTTTGCTGCCGCATTAAGGAGGGCTTGCAGTCTGCAGGAAGCGCCCTTCTGGTTTGAGCCCACGGTTAGTTCAGCAGCGCACATATTTCATTGATTAACATATGTTAAGTTTGAAACACGGTCGTTGGATGTCTTGTTTCTTTAATATTGTGTCTTGTCAACCCGGAGCAGAGGGGTAGCCTTTCCCGGGCTTTTCGCCCCCCGATTGCCCCGTCGCTGTGGCGTTAGCCATCTTTGTTTCAGCTAACGAGCTTCACGGCGAGGCTGTAGTGCTAAATATAAACACGTCTCCTTATAAGCGTGACGACGCTATTGGTGGATGGATTCAAGACACATTTGTATGTTTTGATTTTGCACAGTTGTGATCTTGTTGGTCCCGATTCCCTTGGTTTTGAAGATTACGTGGCAAAAGATTAAGTTGTTTTGAAGGGCGGTAGCCGAGCTTGTCTCATGCTAACTAGCGGCAGCCATTTTAGAGCAGACTAATCTGGGCTAGCTGGAAGTGGTGGTGTGGCACGACAAGATGGCCTGGTAATTCTGCGCACAATGAGGATTTCCGCGTTGCTGAGCGTATCGTAGAGGCGTTTCAAAAGCGGGCTTATGGCTTTCGAATTATGTTTGCTCTGAAACTGTAGCGTATTTGGTTGTTTGTTCAGGCTAGTAACACATACCCGCTAATTGCTGGCTATGAAGCTAGTTAGCTCGCTATATTCGCAAACATATTAGCCGCTAACACAATACTGTTTGTCGTTAACCAGTTCCCCCCTCGTAGCCAGCTAACTAGCGGCTATGTAGGCTATATGTAGCTGTTTTCATAGGCTAACAACCGTCAGATGCTTATAGGGGCTACAACTCACAATATTGATACAATCCTTTGCATTTAATGCCTTACGAACAAACGGAAAGCACAGTCGATTAGAGTTCGCGTGAAGGACCCAATGGGCTATAAGCACCGATTTTAACAATGCATATTTATGCGGAGGTCCCCTCAGACTTTATAGATGTTTTTGGCTACTCAGGTAAAGCTCTGCTAGGCGCTAAAATTGTAAGCCAAGTGCTTATGTAGCATGTCAAGTTGAGAAGTGCACTAGCAATTTGGGGCACCTGCAGGAAATGTATAAAATATTCCAAATACTTTATATTTTCAATATAAACTACGATGGGGTGAATTATTATGAGAAGAATAAAAAATATACGAACCGAACGCCAAAATGTTAAACTTATACGTTTTATGGACTGGAGAACAACTCGTGTTGCAGTTCATTATCGTTAAATTGTGGTTTACAATTGCATATACATAACATTGTGTATGGTGCAGATCCCCCTGATACATTTACTTTGAATATTATATTGTGATATGTATACATCATGGAAGATACATTATTTTATTACAATAAATGCATGACACATTGGAAAATTGCACCAGGAGTCCGGACTTTCATCTTAACTTGATGCCATATAAATGGCCCTTAAAACTCGTTATGGCCTTTGCACTAATTGTTTAGTGATACATTTGGTAAGAACAGATAATGAAAGTAAAACATGAAGTGTAACTGAACTGAAACTTAATTTATGGTACATAATTTATGGTAAAAAAAGATAGCATTGCAATACAAACACTTTCTTTTGTCTTCAATTGCAGAACGTCTGGACCAGAAAAGTCTTGTGTGCGGCGCTGAATCAGGAGGATCTCCTCTAACCCAAGTCTCTACAAAGTTATCGTCCGGCAATAAAACGGAGGTCGTTGGGCTGGAGTGTGTTCTCATGGCGGAGTCAGAGACTGAATGTGACACACCCGGCCTTGACACGCTTGGGTCGGAGTGTGTCATAGCCCACAGCCAGGTCGACCTTCACTATGGTGCAGAGACGGAGATCATGACTGAGGAAAAGCGTGGCCTAGAGCTGGAGATCCATGGCTCGGACCTGGCGAAGATCCAGGGTCTAGGCACAGAGCTCGGAGCGGTGACCTGTGTGGAAGCCATAGTAGCAGAGACGGACCACGACTATATAAAAGTGGAGCATGGTGAAATGCATTGTTTCACGGGGGACGTCAGATCGGCTAACGAAGCTCTGCTCGGGGAAGTGCTGCTGAAGAGTGAACACGACCACGTGGTGAAAGTGGAGTCCGACCATGGCGGGGAGCTGACGGTGGAGTCCGAGAACGGCGTCATCATCCACGAAGCCCACGGCCTGCAGTGCAACGAGTGCGGTGAAATCTTCGGTAGTATCGCCGATCTTCACCAGCATTTTGAGATCCACAAAGATCTCAACCCGTACATTTGTGTCCACTGTGGCGAGAGCTTTGCCGTGGAGGCCAGCCTTAAGCAGCACATGAAGATCCACATGAAAGAAAAGCCCTATGTCCCCACCGGTGTTGACATGGTTGGCAAAGGAATGATGGACTCCTTCACCCTCAAGTCTCACCAGATGATCCACCTGGCGGAGAAGCCCCACCGGTGTTCAGAGTGTGGCAAGAGCTTTGCGGCTGCCATCACCCTAAGAGAGCACATGAAGATGCATTCGGAGGACAAGCCCTACAAGTGTACCCAGTGCAGAAAGAGCTTTGTGCGCCGGAGGCATCTGAAGAAGCACCAGGAGCTCCACGCGCGCGACAAGCCGTACACGTGTGGCCAGTGTGGAAAGGGCTTTGCCACCACTTCCAACCTTAAGCAGCACCAGAAGACCCACGCAGCGGCCATGGGCGACAAACCCCACCGCTGCACACAGTGTAGCAAGTGCTTTGCCGCTGCCGCCACGCTGAGAGAACACCAGCGGGTCCACTCCGGCCAGAAGCCATACAAATGCAACCAGTGCAGGAAGAGTTTTGTTCGCAAGCGCCACCTGAAGAAACATCAGCTGGTCCATGCCGGAGGAAAGCCTTACAACTGCTCCCAGTGCGGCAAGGGCTTCA
The DNA here is from genome assembly GCA_027123545.1 of Trisopterus esmarkii. Taxonomy (NCBI): domain Eukaryota; kingdom Metazoa; phylum Chordata; class Actinopteri; order Gadiformes; family Gadidae; genus Trisopterus; species Trisopterus esmarkii. The sequence goes on along the minus strand of JAOPJL010000042.1, from coordinate 8,000,463 downwards.
ACCACTCCTCCTCCCTTTCCCGACACCACAAGATCCACCTGCGACAGAACAACATGTACGCCGCCGTGCCAAGTGGCAAGGGCTTTGGCTACGGGAGTCCCATGAAGAGGATGCACCAGCAGGGCGACAAGCCCTACATGTGCCACCACTGCGAAAAGGGCTTCAACCATTCCTCCTCTCTGTCACGGCATCAGAGGGTCCACTCCGACGGGACCTGCTACACCTGCCCCCACTGCGGAAAGCGGTTCAACCACTCATCCTCGCTGACCCGTCACCAGAGGGTGCACATGGATGAGAAGCAGCAGCAAGAGCAGCAGCAGCAGCAAGAACAAGAGCAGCAGCAACTGTTGCAGCAGCAGCAGCAGCAGCAAATGCAGGAGTACAACGCCATACCCTCGGGAAAGGGGTTCTCCCACACCATCACCAAACAGCGCCTGGCCGACGGCGACAAGCCATACAGATGCTCCCAGTGCGGGAAAGGCTTCAACCACTCGTCCTCCCTCTCCCGGCATCATAGGATTCACATAGATCATTGAGCACTATCCCGTGGACATGTGCGCACACAAACACGCACAAGCGCCTGCTCACCCGGTGTTTTATACAAATGATCTCATCCTCGTTAATGTAGTCACAGTAAATATCAGGCCCAAACCTATAGGCAACAAGGCTCAGCGCGTCACCATGTTGGAGCAGAGCAGGGGAGCTCTATGGACAGCCGTGCGGGGCTCTGAAGGAGTCATCTGAAATTCAGAGACGACGGGTCACACCCGTGACGCTGCTCCGTGTGAGGCGTTGTGAGATGATTTGGGATTGACCCTCTTATTGTATTTGAGGTACCCTGTGATTGTTCTGGGCATAGTCCAGGACCTTTTGAATGCTTTTAAAAGGAAACAAAAAGAAAGTGATTTGATATACTAACAATGTTACCTGGACGGCGCTTGCCCCTCTGACTTGGCTATTTGAGGCTGAATTCAATGAATATACCTTCAGGCAGGCATATGTAACTTCATGTGATGTGGCTCACTGGGCGACTGATTGGCGATCAAGAAAAGTTCTATTGTCTTGAGGATTTCAATTGGCGATTTCTCCTATCAGTCCATGTTTAGCAAAAAAAAAGAAATTCTATGTAAATAATTGGAAGATTTCTTTTATATATATATGTATAGGTTACTTGTGTGCTGTTATGATCCAGAAGATGACATTTTTGATAGCAGGATCCACTCTGGCGCCACCCTTTTTTCCTCTTTTTCGCTACCAGTATAGCGTGAGCTACAAGACACTTTGTGTGCTCATCCTGCAGTAAAAAATGTCTCAAATCAAACAATCTAATCTATTCATCATCCGGCTGTTTTTCTTTGTTCTCCCTTTGTTAGACTACATGGTTTTTGTACTGTTGTACAGGTGGCAGTATTTGCCTAGCCCCCTCCCCCTCTGGGTTCCATTTTAGTGTTGAGAAAAATGCATAATGTTAAATAAACATACTGCATAGCATACTGCAAATGCCCTGTCTCTTATTTAAGTTTTTATTTCCCCCCTGAATTCCAGCATCACCTGAAGGCAGAGGCAGATTCTTTATTGGTATGGAGTAAATAAATTATCTGTGTACTGGATAGCTTAATCTGGTGATGTGAATTGTCACAATTTGGTCAAACTGCTTATTACAGTGTAAATATAAAGACAATTGCAAGACTAAAGAGATCTTTCTTTAAGATGACCCAGATTTGATTCCATGGGATTACGCTCTATTAACTGGTCTGTGTAAAATATCTTTTACAAACATGTATTTTTTTAGAGATGGCTTGGGTCATATGAAAGGGAACGAGAAATACAGTTTTTATGGGTGGAAAAATGGTGAGCAATATTTTCTTTTGGATAACAATTGTGCTTCAAAATGTAGCATAGGTTTCTTCCTTGTGTTAGATAGGTGCCTTATTGCATGCCATGTAGAAATGTATGCTAAGCAGTTATTTGGAAAAAAGAAGTTAGGGTTTTCAGGATTTTTGTTCTTACTCATACTTACCCAACATTTTAATTTGAAGTCACTGACCTTTCTTCCTTTTATTTTTGTTTTGCTTTTATGTATATTACCGTTGACACTGTTACGATCATTATTGTCTTTAATTTGTTCCATCCTTGTCAATGACCTCCAATGTAGAGCAAAATAACCCATGACCAGTAAAGGCCTCGAAGGGGAAATCTGTAACATCCTCCGGATTTGAGTGGCACATGTATGGATCAATAAAGGTCATTGACTCGCTCTGGTTTCCGGTTCATGCTTGATGTAGGGAACATAGTTAGTCATTCGATCTCAAGTTGAGACTAACGTGATTAATTACTCAAAGATGAGGTTTGGGCCAAGAATATTGAAAGTCAGTCGTGGTTCATTACCGCTGATCTGGAGCTAGTGAGACACGTTGAATGCCTGCGATTTTTTACATTGACCACACGGTGGCGTAATTCATTCGTAGTACTACATGCTTGATGCAGATTGTAACTTGGATATCTTGAGTGTAACGTAATATGGCCTGTCACTTGGGAATAGCATGAGAAACTTGTGCAAAACAAGAACTACCCAGAGAGGCTGGTTTACCAGCCTAATTCACTGCCTGGGTACAGGCATATGCTCTCTAAATATGCATCAATAGAAAACAGCTCACCTACGAAAGAGCCATTGGTTTTATGGAGATGTGGGCTGAGAGGTTTCCTGCTGTTAAACCCACCAGTCCCTCTAGCATCACTCAGTGCTTCCCAAGCCTTGCTGGGAGGCAGGATCACTTCCTATCAATAACACATTGATAAGTTGTCCTTAATCCTTGACCAGCATTGGTATAAGTTGTGTGTTCTATGGTTTTTCCAAGTATCAACTCCATGAAAATTAGGTTAAGGGTTATTTTGTGTACTTTTATGATTTATTTTTTGATTATTTGCAAAGACAGAAAAATCAAATGCTAGGACAAATCCTATTTTCCAGACACTCAATGTGGATAAAAAAAAAATACTCAATGAGCAGTAAATAGCTCTAAATAAACCCTACATTATAAACCACACAGCATTTGCTCCGTATACGTGCAGCTATTAGAATATATTGCATTAAATCATGTACAAAACAAAATACACATATGTACATAATACACCTTGCATCCAGGCCACTGAGTCTTGTGTTGTGGGGGGTAGTCATTCAGAAACAATTAGCCCCACTCCCGTGACCGGGCAGACCGAGAGGCCCAGGCCAAAAGCCACACTATACATTCATAACGGGGGTGAGCTGCAGCAGGGAGCTCTGTGGTCGTATAGTGCTGCTCTTGGAATGCAGCTTCTCCAAGTTCTGCAAGAAACCTCTCTTCTTCAGACCCTCCAGAATCACTGTGTTGTTGGTGGCCAGACTCACGTGGGTCCTGCAGAACAGAACACACATTTTCTTAGTTGACATATTACCTGCCCTCCAAACATTATTATGTATGTAATAATAATATCCATATAATGGTGTGAGTTAATGGCAAAAGGCTTGTTATTCCTTCCCTTCATTATCTCATGAAAATATAAGAAAGTGCCATGGCTGTAATCATACTTATTATGATAATCACTGCCGCCTGTGTAAACACTAGGTGCTGTAATTGGCTACATACTGTTTATTCAGCTTCATCGCACGCTACATAAAAGGCTAAAAACACAAGTTGTTGAGGCACTCAATTGGACATCTAACCTAGAGGTTAACTATCGCCAGTATAGCTTATTATCTTTTCTTATCCCTTGAGCCTCAGACTGTCGCATGTCCACAGATGGGAGGTATAAGCCCGCACGCCGCAACACCATGAGGGAATAGGGCTCCTTTAGTTACTGGATGTGGTCTAAAATATCTATATGGTACTTAAAGTAGCAAGAAAATATCATGACCATTACTACTTACAGTGATTTCTTTAAAATGCAGGCTGTTAATGAGCAGGTAGGAGTTAGGCATCTTACTCTAGTACCTTTTGGCTAAGAGTGGCACACCATATCTACTAACACGCTGTCCTTTCCCAATTAAAGAGATAAATTATCCATTTACCTTGGGGAGTCTATTCCACTATCCCCTGTGATGCTCAGGCTCTCCGCAATCTCCCCCATGTCGGTCCTGGCTCCACTGGGCATTCTCCGTCCGACCACATGGCTCTGAGGGGTTCCGTTCACCACCGCCCTGTCCTGTTGCTCCTCTGCGGCTTCCTGCTCCAGCTCCGCCCCCCAGTGAGCAGACTCGCCGTCCCCCTCGCCGACAGACCGCCGGACGGTTTCGGCGTCGGATTCCACCTCGCTGGTCTGGCAGTAATCAAAGATGCTGCTGTCCACCGGCTCAGGGGGCTCCTGGGGGTCTAGGCCAACACTGGCCCCCTGCCGTGGCTCCACGGCGGGCAGTGTTGCTCGCCTGGTCTCCGCCTCGCTCTGGAACCCTGGGGATCTACTGATCTGACTGTGGGGTTGATGTCCCCAGCTGTTCTGCCTTAGTCTGTTAGGACTCAGAGAGTGTTCCCCCTGGGTGGCTGCAGTGAAGCTGTCTGTATGAGCCATGCTGCTGTCCCAGTCTTCTGGCCTGCTGGAATGGGCCGGTGGCGGGTAGCGGCGGGGGTCGTGTGGCTGAACACGGGGGAACTTATGGTAATGCATATCAGAGTCGTAGTCCGGGTAAACCACATGGTGGCTGTGATGATCAGCTAGGGCTGGGACGTAGGGTGGGCCGTCTACCATCTCCTCCTCGTTCAAATACAAGGAGCTGCAGGCGTCCTCGTCCACCTCTACGTCCTGATAGAGCCGGTGGTCATCCTCCTCAAAGTCGTGGCTGTTGGTCAACAAGGAGCCGCTGTCGGCAGCCAGCTCCGGCCTGTTAAACAGTGCTCTATTCACACTCACGGCCACGTGGGCTTCTGCCACCTGTTGCCGTCGATTTGCGGTGAAATCTCCAGGCTGTTGGTGTGAGTGGAGCAGATCAGGCCTGTGCAGGTTATCTTCCTGCTTCTCGCCATGCCTGAGGGAGTGTGTCCGCTGAAGAGAAGCGTTAGCTTTAGTCCAAGGTACTGCCGGCTCACGCATTTTAAGCCCTGCATCGTACGGATGAGTAGGGAGGATGACATCGGTATCAGAGTATAGTAGGGTGTGAGCAGGGACCTCTGCCGTCGTCGTCGACGACTGCTCCCCCTGGTGCCTGTGGCTGTCTGCAGAACCCCCGCCCTGCCACTCATGCATAGGCCTGGGTTCGTCCTCCGGTGCCCTGGCCTCCACGTTGCCCGGCCCCGTCTGGTGTCTGAGCTTGTCGTCTATCCTGAGCGTGCTGCTCTGAGGGTAGACTGCGCTGTAGCCTGAGGGCAGCTCTCGGCTCAGCTTCATATTCGCCTGGAGGTGATTATCTGCGGCGAGTTCCCCCTCGCGGAGACAAGCATATCTGTCATTGGCTGTGCAGGATTCACCTGCGAGCTGCGTGTCCGGTACAATAACTTTGGTCGGATGCGGATCCCATGACTTGGAACGGAGCCCTGTGCGCTCCTTCCTCCCTGCCGCCGATGTCCGGCTCTCCTTCGTGTCCCGCCTCCTATGCCCTTTGTTGTTGGCGATAGTTCTCTGGCAATTGGTGGTGAGTGTTGCCGGGGCTGCGGTATCACTAATTGGCTGAGCGTGGAAAGGGTTATCGATGCGCTTTTTATACACAGACTTCTCGTCAGCCCCAGCTCCGGCTCCCTCCAGGTGCTCCGGCTCATCCGCAAGGACGTCTGGTTGGAGCCGAGAGGGGACGAGGTCTCCCTCCTCGGGGTATTCTTCCTCACACATTTGGGTCTTGTTCCTAGCTCTCTCCTTCTCCTTTTCCCTGTGCTTCTCCCTGGATGAGTAGGGCCTCCGCTTGCTGCGGGAAGCCTTGGGGACCGACCTCCTGCCCACCCCTGCCCCCCGCGATGACTGATGGTGCCGGGGTTTGGAAACGGTCAGGATTTCAGTGGATATTCCCTTATCCACGCCTCTGTCCACCCGTTCCCCCTTGTCAATGACTCTCTCCTGCACCTTCTCAATCGCTCTCTCTCCTCGATCCTCCAGCTTCTTCATGAGGACCGTGTGCCGCGTCAGGTTGTCTACGGTGAGCTCAGGGTTGATGCGTTTGATGATGGCGTGCTCCAGGTCCCGAGGTAGGTTGTTGAGGTCTTCCTCGTCCCGGACCGGCCACTCCTCCGGAGGAAACTGACCCGAGAATGAGGTGTACTCCTTCTTTGGCTTTTCCTTTTTCGCTCCGTTCCTCCAGAAAAGACTGAGGCCAAACTTCCTCCCCGACTTGCTGTCCTTGCAGTCTTTGTCCTTGCGGCTCGTGGCGTTGGTGGTCGCCGTGGTCTTACTGAGCTCGCTGGGCTGGTAGTCGGCCGCCGTGGAGGTGGACTGATGCACCAGCGTGGGCTTGTGCTCCGACGGTCGTGGCCACTTCAGGCTCTTGCCTGTGCACTCGCTGACGGATACGGTGACCGTCGAGTGGCCGTCGGGAACCACGGAGGGCGGGGCCGCGGCCGCGGTGGTAGGTGCCACGGCAACAACGGCCGTCGCTTGGGGAGGTGCGAAACAGCTGCAGGACTTGCAGTGCGCCACCAGGGGGGCGTGAGCGCTGTCCACGTCGCAGGCCTCGGTGCTCAGCAGGTAGGTGATGGGGGGAGGGGAGGGAGGGTCGTCCCCCGAGGGCGAGGCCCACCAGTTCTTCTCGCGGACCAGGCCGTTGGTGATGAAGTAGGTCTGCGGGGTCACGATGAAGTAGCCCTCCCCTGTGTGGTAGATCTTGCGCTCCTTGATCAGCGCGCCCAGAGCGTTGTACAGGATGTCCTGAGACGGGATGGTCATTCCTGGACGGAGCGCACAAAAGGAACAAAAGGGTATTTTATGACATTGCAATTTGGGAATATTATTATTTTATTTCAACTGAAGACTGGATATGTATGTGGGCTTGCTGCCTTTGTTTAGTATGGGCTGAAGATGTATTCCTATTACTATTACTATTACTGATTTGACAGATGATTTTATATGGATGTCAGCGATTTACAGTGAATTCTGAAACATTAAGGAGCAGGTAAGGGGAAAGGTATATTCCTCAGGAATGCCTACAGGGAGACTGTGGACAGGGGATTGAACAAAACGCCTAGTTGGAAGTCAAACACCCCAGTCACCAGACTTATCTAGCAGCGCGTTACCTGGATGGGCTTTGCTCATGTGGTTGACGAGTGCTTCCTGGGAGACAGTGGTTTGGGAAGAGTTCATGTCTGAAATGGCCGAGCACAGCACCTCAGCCAAGGGAATAAACTGGGACTGCGAGACAGGCAACATCTGGATGGGGGACAAGTCACCTGAAACACAAACACAGACACATTCCCGGGTCAAACAGGTGGGTCTCGCTATAATTCACACAGTTTAAAGTGTACCTGGGTAAAATAGCGGTGGCCTCTAACTTCTTCTTTGCCATAACAAACACACTCCTATGCAGGAACTAAAGTTCACATTCCTGACCACGGCCACATTTTAAATCATGACTAGGGTGGTCTACTCATGTTGGTTATGTCAACCTTGCCTCGATGCTATTGAAATTCCTTCTATAGAGAGGCAGGCCACAGAATTCCATTACCCGCCAAGAACTGACCACAGGTCTGTCTGCTGGTCGGATCATGTATCCCACCCTCCACCCCCCATAACATAAAAACCCACTCTCCATCCCGCGGGGGATTGCCCTGTAGACCAAGGTTCTGCGATAAGTAAAAGACAAGGAAAGAAAAATAGGCTAAACGGAAAGATGACTCTGAGACATTTTGTCCTTGTGAAAACACTGGTTCGCCTTCTACAGACTCCCAGATAAAAAATCCATCCCGGACCAGAATTTGAGGTTGACTTGTTCACAAGCATTGGTCACCCATCAAACAGAAGCCGCAGGGCTTTGAAAATATAAAATGAGTGCCTTTCAAACAAACACAGAAAAACAGGCATTTTAGAGCCGTTTCATCTCGCCAACAAAGACTCCCACGGAGCACCCCCCCCATACATAAATCAGACAATTAAATTAGTTGAACTAAGTGATTGGTCTCCCTTTGAGGGAACAGGTTTTCACTAGCTCTGGTCTGTTTTGCACCACGGGAAATGGCCTTAAGGTACAGGGACATCAAAGCTTCCCAACGCCCATATTAGCATGTGATATGTACCCTGATATATTGTGGACCTAGTGACAGTTGGTTCTCAATAATTAATCTGCCTGACTGTGTGTTGACATGTTAAAACAACAGGTTGCTTCTAATTTGCTCGAAATGTTGTCTGTGATAGAACCAAGAGGCAGTTGAGATGCTATTGAGATGCTATTCCCCACAGACATGACTGTTTTTGTTTTTTAAATAACATTTAATTCAAAATTTGACTGTAGCTTTTCCTAATCTCCAAGTAAAGCAGGCACTAAGGAGGCCAGAATTTAGAAGTCCTGGGTTATGCCTTTTTGTCCTACAAGGTCAATTAGGTATTCCATTGAAGGCTAGTATATCAAATGGATACGACAGCATAAACCAGCCACTAAATATGGATTTCAGCTCTGTGACAAGCAGGCAAAATATCACTTGATCCGCCATAAGCCCTATGTGGCGTTTTATGTATCTAAATATACAGATATTTTGGACAGGGATTCCAAATACCATGCAGTGAGTTTCCATGGCAAATGTCATACAAGCTAGTTTGAGCCAGTGCAGAAAATTATCTGATTCTTGGCTGCACTGAGAGATTACTGAGCTGGTTCAACTGTAACAGAACAACTTCACATACAAGGGCATCCCCATGACCTTACACAAGGGACTGGGAAATTGCTTTTAGTTAATGAGCTACAGCTCATTAAAACAAGGTGGGACAGGGCTTAGCAACAGGATAGGGTTGAGATCAAATGCCAGGCCAGGTGGAGGTGACACAGCTCAAAATTAAATAGTGTAGTTCTGCCAAATTATGTAGAAACAATGATTATTGTATGTGTATGTGTATGTGTGGGTGTGGGTGTGTGTGTGTGTCCCATCAACCCTAGGTCATTTAGTGAAAACATTGCCAAGCTTACTCTCTCTTTTAAGTAAACATTTACAACATTCACACTTGAACCACTTTTAAAACAGAGTGCATAAACCACTAATCAACTGCCATACTAGATTGCACACACACACAGCCACACACACATTCACACAAACCTATGCACAGTGCAAGCAGAAACATTTATACACTTCCACACACAGAAAGGAATGGTTTTTTTTTTACTTTTCAATGTTAGAGTTACAGATAAAAAATATTACCAGACAGATTTAGTGCAGGATGATGAAAAGGTTCTACTTAATCAAGATGGAAATGTAATTGCTGCAGTGTATTAATCACAAATGCAATTTAGATAATTTAGATAAATGGAAAATCTGTTCATTTATTAAATCTATTAAACAACCCAGAGTTCATATGGTCTCATAATATCATTTTTCTCTCTTTATCCAGAATACATTAATTATGAGTCCTATTTAACTAACTTATTTAAGTAAAGAGCCGAATATAAATAATTTCAGGTGTGTGTGTACGTGTGTGTGTGTGTGTGTGTGTCGGGGGGGGGGGGGGGGGGGGGGGGGGGGGGGGGGGGGGGGGGGGGGGGGGGGGGGGGGGGGGGGGGGGG
>JAOPJL010000042.1:7921969-7934155 GCA_027123545.1 Trisopterus esmarkii | reverse complement strand
GTGTGTGTGTGTGTGTGTGTGTGTGTGTGTGTGTGTGTGTGTGTGTGTGTGTGTGTGTGTGTGTGTGTGTCTTTATCATAAATGGCTGACATGTCATTATAACAACAGTAATTCTCCAAAAAAAAGCATCAAAAATGGGTCATAGCCATGGGGATAACACACATCAATTCTTCCAACAAACTATTGTTGGAAGAATTATATATCGATATATATATTTATCTATTTTTCCTAGAGCAGTTCGTTCTGGGCTAGAGTAGGATCATGGCGGTTCAACTTGGCATAGTCCGTGGAAGAGGACTCATTCCCTATGTAGGTATAAAAGCTCTCGCTCTGCAGTAACAAATGATTCTCAATATCATGGGATTATACAAAACAAAAATACTTGTGAATATTATTCCAGTTTTGCCAAGTTGTTGCCGCTAGATCTCTGGATTCTACCCACCAAACGTTAAAATCCACAAAACCTATCCATATTGCAAAAAGCGTGTGTTGCTTGCTCTGTTCAGACATTCTCAACGTTTGTAAAATAACTTTACATAAAATATATGACAATGAAAGTACATTCAAACCGAGACCGGGTACCGGAGAGTAGAATATATATAGATATATAAAACAAGTGTGGCGTTCCTCTTACCCTATCGTTATGATGGCATCCCTGTTTTGGCAGTTGCTGGTCCAAATTGCTATTTTATCCCCCTTGGGTCTGACATTGACCACAGCTCCACACACGTCTTCACTGGACTCGTCGAATGACTCGCCCACCAAACACAAAAGCTGCATAAGGAAAGGAAGGAAATAAACAATTTAAAACAGTTATTCAGACCAACTTACAGTGTCAACAGCTATAATATGGTTGCCTTTAATTCAAATTCCTTCCAAACCAAATATAAAGCTGAAACATTGAGTAACAGATGTTGCTGCTGATAAAAAACACTAGCTCCCCACCCCCACCGGGCACCAGCGGATAAGTCCAGGGTTGAAATTCTTTCCCAGTACACCCCTGCATGTGACTGTAGAGTCCCACCCTGCCCCCCAACCTCTATGGGGTGGACGGCCCTCCAAAACTGCTGCACCGTGCTGTGGATGTTCTATGAGTCTGAGGTGGCGGACTCCAACAGACGGGACAAACTGATCATGATGGGCCAATTCAGCTCTGGGGGTGGAATTGGACCCACTGGAAGCTGTCACAGAGAGGAGAATGCTGTCCAAACTCCTCTCTATCCTTGGGAATGACTCCCACTCACTCCACAGAGTGCTGTCTGAACAGAGTAGCACGTTCAGCCACAGACCTGTGGCAACGAGGAGTTTTACGGAGAGCCACAGGAAATCCTTCATTCCTTTGGCAATCAAACTCTTCTCCTCTCACTAGTCACTCAGAACTGCACTGTAAATTTTACAGTCATACAAGGCATTTTACTTGTATCTAAATTATCTGTGCAATATGCCTGTAATACACCCAAGAATTAACTTTAGAGTCACTTAGCTTCAACTACACATATACTTCGACTTGATACAAAAGCATATTTTATTACATTCTGCTGTTTGGTAAATGCATATTTTATCCATTAGAATATTTATATTGATAGTTGTGTCCTATTTCCTTCAGTGTTTCTGGCTTGAGCTGAGCAACTTGACGTCATCAATAACGTCATCTGTATCTGTAATGAATCTTATCCCTGGGCATATACCAACTTATCAGAGTGCACTGGGTTTCCAATAAGACGGTCATTGGAATTAAAACGGCGTGCTTGGAAGCGTGGACCACATTGGGGTCACGGGCCAAAAATAAAGACTAAGTCCCTTTCCCAATTCTCCCCCTTCCCCTAGATTTGAGCCCTAACCCTAGATTTTCAGCGTTCCAGCGAAGGGGTAGGATGTCCCAATACTTAATAAGGGAGCAAGGGGGAGTGCTGTTTTTCCCCTCAAAGCAAGTGTTCTTGTTAAGGGGAGAGAAATGGGACTGGGCCTAAGGCTATAGGCTCTCAGGTACAACACGTGGCGGGCTGGTCAGTACCGTCTCCATCCAGTAGCGGTCCAGGTCGTTGTGTCTCTGCTGTTTGTTGAGGGTCATGAGCCACCTGCCGCCCAGCTTGTTCCGGTCGTCCTCCCACATTGGCTTAATGCCATCCTGGGGGAACAATGGCAGAAACAAAAGGAGGCTGTGAACGAGGGCCCGGCGGTTGCACCCAGCGCTCTGGTGTCACCCCCGCCCCCCCGGACACAAGCGGAGAACACACGTTTGCTTCACGCCGAGCCAACTACACCCAGAGGGAGATGGGACATGTCGATTTACCGGCATCCGACGGGCCTTTTGAACGATCCACCGTGACAACAGGCTCATGTGAGATTATCATACAAGATAACCGCAGTCATTTGCTTATATGGCATTCATTTGAGGTGATTTGCATTTCAAAGAATTCTAAAGAATATAAATTAATTTTAAATAGAAAAATTTAAGTACCTTTTGAAAGAGCCAAATGTAAATGATTGTTACTTCGACAATGGATTTCACGTGATAAAGTGATTCATTGGTTATTGTAAACCGTGCAAATCAATTCAATCAATACGAGCATTCTTATTTAAGATCAGGGAATAGGGTCGTCATAATCCTTACCTTAAATAAGCAGTAATCACAGCCAAAGCCCAGTTTGCTCGGTTGCTGTATGTGATTGTATAATCTGTAAAAAGAATGGTTTGTGGTATGAGAAAGCGTCTTGAGTTAAACTTATGTGTAAAAGGCCTTTCAACCTTGATCAGTAACATATATTGCTAAACCGCATCAAAGTATAACATCATGTCTATTTATAATATACCTAGAAGATTGTAAATGGGATAAATATTTATCTTCATTGGTAAATGTGTCACAATACATCTATGATACGATGATCACACAAGGCTATACCTTTACCCTCTAATCATGCAACATGCGTTCATGTTCAAACACTTACGCCCAGAAGTCTTCTACGGTGTCAAACTTGGAGATGAGACGCAAGTTCTCCGTCCAGCTTTTGCTCTTGTCATTTTTGAAGTACCATAGCGCCCATCTGTGCGAAAGAGAACAGAACAGAACGAATGGCCATTAACAACACAGTCACACTCGCAGAGTGTAGCAGAGGGCATTATTGAACCCATGTTTTTGACAATACATTTTTATGTACTGAAGGGCCAACTGGATCTCTGAAAACCTCTCTGATGCGTGTCTGAGTGCTGCGATACACGTTCTGACAATGAAGAACGCAGCATCAATAGAACTTGTGTGACCATTATGCCACCGCTAATGAAGACCTTAGTCTGTAAACAAGTGTCCACCACAACACAACAAATTACATGAACCAGGAAAACAAAGCCCAGTCCATTACAGTCTATAGCCACATACGGCCTATTCCATGGCCAATACAAACAAGCTCCTTAGAAAAGATCACACATCAACAATCCAGGCAATGGTCATGCCCTACAAATACCACTACCAATGGTTTATGAGAGGTGCCATTATACTTTTAACTTGAGTTAGAGTCACCCCAGTGAACCAGGGCCAACGACAGCTTCGTGACATAAGCCAACCCCATAGCCACCAAGGTCATAGTGTACAATTTCCAAATGAGGGGAACCCACAAATAAAGTCACTGTGACCTAAACATACAGTTAATGTTAACGTTTCACAATAACACAAACACTCCAGGCTAGTCAGCCTTTCTTAGCATGTTTTAGCTCACTGACATTGTGTTGTTGGGGAAGTGCTCCGCTCATGGATCCCATACGGGTATAATGTTAATGATTCAAGTCATACTATATAATTAGCTCTGATATACTGGATCAACCTCTACCATACCATCAACCATACTACTACCACCACCACCACCACCTACAGCCGGACAGATGGAAACACATCATTGCACAACACCAGTGCAGGACGTCACAACACTGAGGCCATATGTTTTCTGGTTTAAAGCTCATGGAAAAGACAGATATGAAAAAACAAACAACTAAACTAGATAAGCCTGCAATGACATCACAGCCAACAAAGCGTACGAAAGTATAATAACGTATCTACCGGTATGTCTTTTAGGCAACAAATCTTAAAGCTGCTATTAAATGTAGCCATGGCACAAATGGCAATAAGAGGTTAGATTATAAAATAAAATATTTGATTTGAACCAACAACTCGATGTTAGACTATGTAACTTATTTAAAACACAAAGTGCAACAAAATAAGTCGTATAGCCATCACCCAAACAACAAATATTATACATGTGTATTGAAAAAGCGAGTTTGGCAGATGTGTTTAATATAGTCTTGGAAGTGGATACGAAAAAATTATATTACGGTAAAAAGGTAATATGTAAAATGTATTATTATTTTTTAGCAAATCGAAACGATTTTTGAACCATTTCAAAATAATAATGAAAAAATACATCAGTCAAAATTGTCAGAATGCAGATGCAATGCAAAATGTTCCTAACAATGGGTCTGAATACATACTTGTTTTGCAAAGGATGCTTGATATACTCATCAGAACTCGGCAGCACTGGAATCTCAGGTTGGGGCTCTTCAATATCAGCTGGTTTCTGATAATCAAGTAAAAGTAAAGACCAAATGTCAGGTTAATAATCAAGCTGTCACTTAATGCTGACCGTATGGCCCATCTGTTACCAGGTATTTCAACTCGACTAAAGCAGAAAAAGAAAGCGTCCCGATCCTTCCATTAGACTTAACGATTCCATAAGGTGGTTAGCTCTGGAGCAAATTAATGCATTTAAGTCATACGACAAAGCCGATGATGTCTTTATATGTCCAATAACCGCCGTCTCTTCCTTTAGACCAAATAAGGCTTCAGGCAAACTCGCTAGCGTTGGTAGTTGAAGTAAAAGCAATCGAAGAGGTCGGAACTAGGCTAGCATTGGCATTAGCAAACTCGCTAGTTAGCACCGGGACACACGTGTCTACGTGTGTTAACGTGATTGAAAAAGGAAATAATGTGATCGATTGTGATACATTAGTGTGTGCTCTTTCTGAATACAAAATAAAATCGCGTTATTGTCACACTTTAAAAGGGATCAATGAATGGAGTACGAGTCCCTCCCTGCCAACAAAGTCAGGCAACGCCACCCCCCTACCCATCATATTGCTAACGCTAGCTTGACTACACACGGCAAAACCATCGGCTTATTATTTCAAACAGAATTCGTATAATTACCCCCAAACAAAGTTAATGACACGGAAGTATAATTAGGTAATAAAGAAACCCAAAAGAGGCGTTATCTGTCCGTTTTCGTCAGCCGAAATGACAGCTATTTCTAGTTATCTGCCTTACCGGCTCGGATGTCGCCATCTTGACAGTAAAGTCTTTCTGCTCGTTCAGCGCTCATGCATCACCAGCCACCGCTCACACACGTACGGCGGCTCCGTGGCTCAAAAAATCGATTCAATATGACAAGAAATAATGCAACAGCTTTATACAACGCGTGTAAGGCACAAATGTTGCACTGTTTTAACTCATGGTAGAGTACCAAAGTACCCCTCTCAAAGTACACAGAAAATATTGTGTATTCGACAAAGGGAGAGAGAAAATTTTAATGTGAAAGATAAATAAGACAAGACAGGGAGGGAGTTAGATGTCTGCTGACTATGCAGCTCTTTCATGCTTGTGACCTCTCTCACCTATTAAAGCAATTGGATGTAGGCTTTGGTCAAAGGTGGTTGCATCTGTAAAGCATTACTAAGTGTTACACTTTCCTCTATCTCTTCTTCTACTGATCCTGGAGCATTAAATTATATTAGTACAGTAGGCTATTAGTTAAATTTACCTGTTGCTTTTCTGGCTTCCTAGGTTTGTATGTTCAATGGTGTTGTCAAATTATTTGAATCACTCACCATGTGAGAGTAAAATAAGGTATTAAATATTCTCTATTCTTAAAGTTTTTGATCGGGGATTATTGCTACAAATGTATTCCAGTCAAATCAATTTGTGGTATTTGGAAGCCTAACATAAAACTGATATAACACAGCTCTATTATTAGCAAGCCTAATGCTGCAGTGTCTGCCACAGTCTCTCAGATATAAAAAGGCAAAATAAAGACGATTAAAGGTCCAAAATATAAATATGTCTTTATTTCACAATCCCAAACAGATCAGCCATCCATAAAATGAATGCTTGTCTCTTTTTTACAAGTCTAAATGGATATATTTTCAGCAAGTTACAGTAATTCAATTTGAAAATAAGCAATCATCCATTGTCTACACACCATTAACAGTACAACAAAGAACCTGGTTCACATACATAATTACACATTTTATAATAAAAACAGATTTCTAAATGCTGGTGCTTTCCGTTAGTTCCTTATTGATACAGTCAACAGGTAGGGCCTTTGTGTGTGTGAAGTTGAGAAAATAATCCACATGAACATTTACAACCTGTCCAATGTGGTCGCATCTTTCTCTCTAAAATGAGCTGACTCAAAATTAACTTGACAAAAGAAAAGAAAGGTTTACATTCATTGCATTATTTCTGTATTCAGTGATTAGGATTTATACATGTTGCCATAAATAGCACCCAGTTGAACATGATTTATTTTCGAGTTTGGTTACAAGTGGAAGACTTTGGAACCCTTAAAACATAAAAAAAAATAATATATCTTGTTTGTTTAATCAGTGTTTTCCCCCCATGGAGAAATGAAGGTAGAAATAAACAAAGCCATATAGGATGTACAACAGCTTTGAAGTATGCAGAGACTCTATCCATATTAGTTGCAACAGTGTATACTAAGAGCACCATACGTTCACGTTAATAGAACACAAATGGGTAAAGTCACTGAAAGCACCTTGACGCCACATTCCCATAGCACCAAAACAAGTCAATGTAAAACACATGTCTCCATAGGAAATGCATACATCTCGTCAATACCCATTCAACTTTTTGTTTGCAATACTACTGCACTGTATATGAAATGTGTATTAGTGATGATACTCTATAATCGTCTTTTATTAAAGGGTTATTATAAACAATCCTGCTGCTTCACCCCGTGGACACCAAACCCTGTATGTCTAACGCAGACACAGTAATGAAGTAGAGTGCAGAATTTCCTATGGATACTGTATGATTATGACATCAAGAGTTAAATTGTTTTGTTGGTTTTGCATTCATCGATGAAGTCATGTATTCAAGTTTAACAACTGGCTATAGCTTTTCTCGAGACAGACATTTGAAACTCTAGCAGGAGAAGTGGTCTCCTAAGCACCAGTAAAATGTACAGTTTATGCCATGATTGTAAACAACATGAGTCCTATGACCTTGTTTCCTATGCAATCACTAGGCAAAACCTATAATTACCGAACGTGAACATAAGTGCTAAAAAATATATGCACCTCATCTTTGAAACATACTTAATTGTGGATGACACAGAATTTTCATAGACATGATTGCAGTTTTGTTATATAGTGTTGTTCAATTCACTTGCAGAATTTCTAATCAGATCAACGTAGAAATATTTTAAAAAGAAGAGCAGTTTTATCTATGGCTATGTCATATATATATATGAATATATATATATATGTATGTATATATATATATACATATATATCTGTACATACATACAGTAAGTATCGGCCTATGGACTGGGGTACCTGTTTCAAGTTAGGTATTAGAAAACAAAAGTGCTCCTCAATATGCCATAAAATTATGTGTATTCCAAATAAAAGACCATTGAGAGTTGTAGAAACAAAGCGAGCAATCACAAAAACTAAACTTCCTTGAACTGAAGCAAGCTGATTGGACATAGGCAACGTAAGAATAACGCTGACATCGTCTGTACTGAATGGATGTGTGTCATTGTTCTGTGTGGTACGCGCTGATGAAACGGGTTGGATGTAATGTGTTTGTTTGACTAAAGTGTGTCGCTGCATAAGCCAACGCGAGCCCCGTGGTTAAAAAGAGCACCTCTTGATGGAACCCAGTGCAGGTCTGCTGTGCAACGTCCAATCAAAGTGTGTGTTGACACGTGGGTTAATATATAAACTTTGCAGTAAACAACAGGTTTAACACCAGAAATTAAATAGAAACTGTCATGATCAGAATAAATAATCACTTTTTTTGTTCTTAATCTTGTATATAAAAACAGTTTAAAAACATTTAAAAAAATTCTTGAAAGCACCATCCTTTTTTTTTTTTTTTTACAATAAAAAAAGAACACAAAACTCACAGTTTAAAATCCCCACAAACTCTGGTCTTTTTCTCATCACTTTGAAGGCAAGAGATGAGAAAAGACTACAAAAGAACACGTTAGAAAAGCACGATAAAAGTGACATAAAAGTGAAGAAGTAGACGTTTTGGAGTTGAGGTAAGGCAGAAGCATGGGGTATGTAAGCTTAATCATTCTGATTTGACTGTGAGTGAGTGTGTGTGTCTGTGTGTGTGTGTGTGTGTGTGTGTGTGTGTGTGTAGGCGCATGTGTTTGTATTTGTGTGTGTGTGTGTGTGTGTGTGTGTGTGTGTGTGTGTGCGCGTGTGCGTGCGTGCGTGTGAGACAAACACACCACTAAGTCCAGCGGTTGTAGGGTCCCGTGACGTGGGTGAGCGCGTACGGGGCCACGGTGATGACTCCGTCCCGCGGAAGTGTCCAAGCCTGTCGGGTCGGCACCATGGGCACCCTCCTCTTCTCCTCCTCTCCCTCCCCCTCCTCCTCCGGGCCTCCTCCTCCTAATCCTCCTCCTCCTCCTCCCCTCATCCCTGCCTCCCTTTCTGCCACCCCCAGCCTCACGGCCTCCTCCTCCCGCTCGCGGTCCCGCTTGGCCATCTTGGCGTCCCACATGGCCATGCCATGGCCGGGCTCGTTCAGGGACTTGTGCTGGTAGAAGACCAAGGAGATGCGCGTGGGGTGGCTGCGGTCGGGCCGCAGGATGGGCGTGGTGGCGTGGAGCTCCCGGCGCGCGCACTCGATCAGCACGGAGCCGTGCGACGGCGCCACCGCCACCCCGCCGATGTCGTTGTCCAGAAAGTTGTGCTCACTGTCCGACCACACCTCCTCCTGCTTCAGCTCCTCAGAGGGGTCGGGTGGCTGCGGGAAGGGCTGCGGCGCCAGGCCGTGACCCCTGACCTCCGGGACGTGTCCCGGGGCACCCCCGTTCAGCCCGTTGAGTCTGCTGTAGAGGCCCTCTGTGATTGGCTGAGGGGAAGGGGAGGGGGAGGCAGCGCCGTGGCCGGGATGAGGGGAGTAGTGGACTTCGTGGGGCTCGGTTTTAAAGCCGTGGGGGTAGTCGTCGGGGTGACCTTGATGGGGGGGTATGCGATGCAGCTGTACAGACCCTGATGAGTAACCGTTCACCGCCTCTCCGTTTGTCCTGTGTTGGTGGATGGCCCCGTTTTGTCCGTAGTGGGGGGGGCCAGGTGGGAGAGACGAATGGGGCGAAAGTGCCTCTCTCCCTGGGTGGGCCCCTGCACCCGGGGATGGGTAGTTGCTGGTGCTCTGGTTGTAAGTGCTGGCATGGTCCTGCTCTGTCGGGTACTTTCCCGTGCTCTGAGGTCTGGCGGGCAGTCTGTAAGAGCCGTAGGGGCCCTGAGGCTCTGCTTTGAATGTCGGGGACTGCTGCTCTGCCGAAGTGCTTTTGAATTCTATGGTGGATTCACAGACACACGGAAACAATGCAGTCAGCAGTTATTCAAATTCAATTCATTATTCAATGCATTATTCATCACAAGTAGACTGTGCATGATTTTTGTGTTGGATCGGTATTGTATATACCTATTGTATTATCGAATGTGTTGTACAACATTTTGCAGAGTGAAATTGTTACAACAAAGCAAGAAGAAAAATAGCTAGCAACATAGCAGTGATTATACACACCTAAAATAGTAGCAAAGGAAGAATTAGCATGAAAGTAAATAGGAAAGATATAAAATAAAATACATGACGTCAGCAGGGTCCAAAATGAACACTTGCCACCAACCGAAGAGTGATAGATATGACCCTAATGGCGCGTTTCCGACGGCGGGTGCGGGTCGGTTCGGTATGCAAAAGTGTGGCACGGTTCACTTATCTACCGCGAAAAGTGGGCGGGGCCCAGACTGAGCCATGATGAGCCATATTCATCTCGCAGTACTCCTCTGTTGGGGTACTGAGACGCCTGACAGGGTGCCCGTGAGTTCGAGCTACACACGCAGTCCGTTGATTGGTCGACAGAATCGTCACTCCCGTGCGACAGGGGGATAATAACAAACAAACACAGACGACTACCAAACAAGGTATTTCTGGACAACGGCGAAAGCTTCGTTTATTGAAGAAAATGTTGCGCAAAAGTTTGCTCTTTGTTCATTGTGTCGCGTTCCTCTTTTTCCTTGGATTTATTAGCAGGCCACACTTTGTCGGGCTGCTATGAGGTCACCATGCTTACGTAGCTGCCGCTGCTATCGCCGTCCGGCTTAATCCCCGCCCTACTGGCGGCGGTGGAATCACGGGCCGTAACTGAGCTGGGCCAAACCGCACCATCACTACTGGGCCAAGGCGTGCTGGGCCGAAGCGCACCCGCCGGTGGAAACGCGCCATAAATAACATTCAGGGTTAACACTCTCTCAGATGGTAGGTTTTTTTTCACTCTGGGAATCTGGACCCTGGAGGTCAGCATGTAAAAAAACTATTTACAAAAGAAAGAGAGACACTGAACCCACCTTTGTTTGGAGTCTCACATTTCCCCTTCCCTGCCGACTGGGCCAGCTTCTTCTCCAGCTTGTCCGCCTGGGCCTTCACACGGGCCTCTTCTCTCCTCTTACGGGCCGACTTCACCGGCTCAGCCAGCAGACGCACCTGGCGGATACAGCACAAACAACTTTGCTGAACCTGTAATAATTACCGTATGTATGGGCAGGCCTTCCAACCACTGTGGCTGTTGTTGCTTTGTTGGTCGCTTTGGCTCTGAACCTAAACCCAGATTTAGTGACTGCTGGCGTTTCTGTTTGCGTCAAGCAGGAGAATTTCGTCCAACATTAAGAGGGAAAGTTAAACATCATCGGTGTGCGTGATCCGAGAAAGTCTTTGAATAATGTATTGAAACTGAAACACTTTTGTTATTAAATGCCTGAGATCGCTGCATAATCATTTCAGGATCTATTTTACTACTAATGCTGGGTTTGTAATTGCTTAAGATTTCTCTCACGCTATCCTGCTTGGGCTCTTCCTTATGTGGTCAAGTGTGTGATTTTCCTATGAATTCACCCTTGGAATGCCTCTGGATGGAGAGGGCAGTAATTACATCGGCGTTTCCTCTTTCTAAATGACCAGTCAATTAAATTAAGTTAAATTGCAGTAGACTGGGAACCAGATGAATCTGTGAGCTCATGTTTCGTTTGCTCTGGCATATGCATCTGCCCCCTATCAAGTGCAGACAGATTTCCAGCAGTTAGCCTGGGTCAGGCCAATCACAACCGTTTATCTAATAATGGTCAGGTTTGATACGATATCTATCCAGAGGAGCGCCCAATCGGAGCACCGTTGTGTCTCACGTTTGTAACTCAGATTTGTTGTTAGATTTGGTTGTAGGTCTATTTAAATAGAGTAAAATGTCCAAAACGTTCGCAGGCGCTTCGGTCTGCGCCCGTTGACCACATGGAACACAGAAGAGGTTCCAGACTATATTACAATATGGGGCTAGCATTACGCTGGTTCGGAAACAGAACCGTTTTCACCGTGTGACTTGTTCTTCTGCACCGCTCATCGAATCTCTCAACTTTATTGGACATTTAGGTGTTTTTTTTCATCTGGGGAGGATGTAACCAATATCTCTAACTCGTTTCCCTGTCTCGTTGAAAAGCATTGCAGAATCATGGTTGTCATAATAACTCACGTTACCAATATCAATGGAAAATAACATGGAGCTAGGTCTGCAGTCAGTCAGCCGTACACGTTCCCTGGTGAGGGTCCTCCTCCCCACAGGGACACCAGGAGAGGAGACACTGGTTCCGACCTACCTCTCTTGGGAAGGCCGAGAGCACCTGCAGGGCCCCGGTCTGGATCTTGGCCCACTGGCCCTCCACCCGGCCAAACTCGTCCCTCTCCGACACCTTGTACAGCGGCAGCACGTGGAGCTGCTCGTCCTCCGGGATGTTCCGTACCGCCCGGTTGTCCTCCCTGGTTAAAGTGCATACCTGCACACACACACACACGCACGCACACACGCACGCACGAAAAACACAAGCACGCAC
>JAOPJL010000042.1:7873370-7884795 GCA_027123545.1 Trisopterus esmarkii | reverse complement strand
TGTGTGTGTGTGTGTGTGTGTGTGTGTGTGTGTGTGTGTGTGTGTGTGTGTGTGTGTGTGTGTGTGTGTATCTGTGTCTGTCATTGTGATGAAACACTGGGAGAGATTTAGGGTCCAATAGCTTTCAGACATATTATTGTGGCTTATTGAAAGCTTAATAATAATTAATTTAGTGTCAGGGTTTTTATCCCCATCTCACGTACCACACCTTTAAAGGCACACGAGTAGGGGCCACCTGGTCTCAGTTTAATCTATCATCTCATTGGTTCTTCATGCTGAATAAGGGTTTCATTATACAGGGAAGCTTTGGACTGAATTTTATGAGCGATGGCAGAATGGTCAGTGAACTATACATTTTTATGAAACAGATGGTTGTTCTACTGTTGATAAAGATTAACAAAAGGTTGTGTATGGAGGTCTTTCTATACATATACTGTATATATATATAAAAAATTAATGATCAGGGTTGTATTTGTTTGTGATTTGATGATGCAGTTTGTGGTGGGATTATGCAGATATGCTATCATAGCTGTGGAATTACAATATTTTAGTCAAAAGGATTGAAAAAAATATATAGATTTGCACTTCCACACAGCGTCCCCTGCCTTGTTCTTTTTATTTATTGACTTGGCAAACTAGCCACTGAGTGGCAGTGTTTAATATAGATGGTGTTTGCTATCAGATTATTGAACAAATGTTTCGTTTCAGTTATGTCAGTTAACAAAAAACGAAGAGCATGGACTGATAGTGGTACATGGGCCTCTTATTTACCCTTGATACCTGGTGGTCTGTAATAGGCACATATGGCAGTGAATGTACTTTTTGTCATTCAAATGTACACATTTTCAGTGTAGAGTTTGTAAACGTCATCAGCTGATTGCAAGCAGTGAGTTTTAAATCAATGATTGATCCCCATTTGACTTAGTCCTTAAGTGTAATTTGACATACTGCAGCATGAAATTATGTCGTGATCCATAATCACTCTCCGTAATCCCTTTCTGAAAATTGGTTTATCAATTTATTTTCCGGTTGGCATACTAAGAAAATTGTCATACTGTCAAGTGCATTCTGATTTCAGGTTTTTTCGTGTTTGTATGTTTGTATGTAGGCCTATTAAAATGGATGCTTGAAATGTCTTTGCATGTAAAATGCAATTCAAAGAAAGAATTTCGTTCTTCAATTATGTTTTCATTGAAAGAATTACCATCACTCAAGCAGTGTGATGTCGTTAGAAATAATGTTATAAAAGAACATTTGAAGACTCAGGACTAAGGTTTTTTAGTTTTAGCACAGTGTAGTTCCTTAAATCATTATGGTGCTTTTAATGTTTAAAAGAAGATCCAATTAGATATTTGAACAAATCAATTGTAGCATGTTTACAAGAGTCTTCTGGTTAAAACCGACCAACCTTTCAACAAATTGATTTAATAAGGGGCTTATGTATGATATGGAATTGTTCATAGTCTTAATAGGATCACATTGGCCACAGATGACTGTATAAGTCATCGGATACATAGACCTGTGTGTTGTGCCAGATTTTGCCTCTACAGCAAGTTTATGTTTACCTTCATCTTTCTTTCTGGTGGTGCAATCATTTCAGTCACCAAACTTACATACATGATTTTCAACCTATTTCAAATAGAAATGTGTATTCGTTATTTTTGTTATTTTCAATCCTACCAATGCGCCTGTTTGTTTTGCTTCGACCGCTCATTGTAAACACTTATTTTGGGAGAAATTAATCAGGTTTAATGTATAGCCTAAATCTAAATGTACATCATGGTTGGATGTAGTGCTTTAAAGCATACATGTTGGAACAAACAACCATCAATAAAATGCCTTCCAATACATTATGATTTGTATTCTATTTGTTATGCATATGCAGTGGATGAAATAATTATTTGATCCCTCACTGATTTTCTAAGTTTGCCCACTGACAAAGAAATGAATGGTCTATAATTGTATTGGTAGGTTTGTTTTAAGGGTGAGAGACAGAATATCAAAAAGAAAATGCCGAAAATCACATAAAAACAAAACAAACAAAAAAATGATTTGCATTTCATTGAGTGAAATAAGTATTTGATCTCCTATCAACCATAAAGGATTCTGGCTCCCACAGATTAGTCCTTTCGCTTTAAGAAAGTACTCCTGATCTTAACTCGTTACCTGTATAAAAGACACCTGTCGTTACCTGTATAAAAGACACCTGTCCACAGAATCCATCAATCAGAACCAGACTGGAATCAGACACCAACCTCTCCATCATGGGCAAGACCAAAGAGCCGTCTAAGGACATCAGGGATAAGATTGTAGATTTGCACAAGGCCGGAATGGGCTACAAGACCATTGCAAGAAGCTGGATGAGAAGGTGACAACTACGATTATTCGGAAATGGTAGAAGCACAAAATGACTGTGAATATCCCTCGGTCCGGGGCTCCATGCAAGGTCACACCTCGTGGGGTATCAATGATCATGAGACAGGTAAGGGGTCAGCCCAGAGCTACACATGAGGAGCTTGTTAATGATCTGAAGGCAGCTGGGACCACAGTTACCAAGGAAACCATTGGTAACACACTACGCCGTAATGGATTAAAATCCTACAGCGCCTGTGAGGTCCCCCTACTCAAGAAGGCACATGTACAGGCCCGTCTGCAGTTTGCCAATGAACACCTGGATGATTTAGAGAATGCTTGGCTGATGGTGACGTGGTCAGATAAAACCAAAATCAAGCTTTTTAGTAATAATTCAATGCGCTGTGTTTGAAGGAAGAGGAATTCTGACTATGACCCCAAGAACACCATCCCCACTGTCAAGCATGGAGGTGGGAGCATTATGCTTTGGGGGTTTCTCTGCTAAGGGGACAGATCGACTTCACCGCATCAAGGGAAAGATGGATGCGGCCGTGTACCGTGAAATCCTGGCAGACAACCTCCTTCTCTCAGCCAGGACACTAAAAATGGGTCATGGATGGGTCTTCCAGCACGACAATGACCCAAAACATACAGCAAAGGCAACGAAGGAGTGGCTCAAGAAGAAGCACATTAAGGTCATGGAGTGGCCTAGCCAGTCTCCAGACATTAATCCCATAGAAAATCTGTGGAGGAAGCTGAAGCTTCGAGTTGCAAAGTAACAGCCTCGAAACCTCGAAACCAACGATTTGAAGAGGATCTGCAAAGAGGAGTGGTCCATTCCTCCTGAGATGTGTGCAAACTTGGTCATCAACTACAAAAAATCGTCTGACCTCTGTACTTGCCAACAAGGGTTTCTCCACCAAGTACTAAGCAATGTTTTGATAGGGGATCAAATACTTATTTCACTCAATGAAATAAAACAACTCATATATTTTATTTAATGTAATTAAAACTAGATTTTTGTTTTTTGAGAAACTGTCTCGGACTGTTCAATTCTTTGTCAGTGGGTAAACATGCAAAATCAGTGAGGGATCAAATAATTATTTCCTCAACTGTACATGTAGACAAACTGCTTTCAAATGAATATTTCTGGGTCATAACACTTCTTACATTTGATTTGTGACTTGCTGACTGACTTTATACTTCAATTACCAACCAACTCCAAATAGCTGGTGCCTTGGCAACAATGAATCAGCGTTGTAATAAGTCAAGTTCGATGTGTAGGGTATGTCATAAAGTAGAGTGAAGTTATCAACCATGGCTAAACGTACACGGCCGCTTGCCTGCCCTGCCCTGGCCTGTACAGTGACATTCATATCGCCCAAACAAACGCCATACATGGCCAGTGAATGTGCAAGGTGTGCCTTGCTTAAATACACCTCAAACACATTGCTCGCCGCTTGTGTTTACAACATTCCTAGCTACAAGATGATACATTTGTCAATCATTGACTGAACAAAATGCTTGTATTGGGTTACCCTCACCTCGCAACACACAGCACATGCAACCAGTAGTGGCTACCAGCAGAATGGCTTTCTGTCTGTTCAAATACACGTTTCATAGTTCCTCTATGAAGAGGCGAGACTAATTTGAATCACTATCTCGTATTTGCATCTAGTGCTTCCTCATTTGACTTGTAAATATGTATGAAATATTTCAATACAAACAGCAATATCCATTTCACACTGGCCTCAAAGGAATTCATTGGAGTATTTTCTTTTTCACAACTAGGTGTAACTGGAGCAAGGAGTCCTATTATATTCAGTTTGAATGCGTGTCACATCGACCTAGTTAATTTTCAAAAAGTAGGATTTTTCTATGAAAACTGTGACTGCAGGGTAGATTACACCTCAGGTCAGTAATAAACACAAACACACCCACACACATAAATAAAGGGGATGAAGAAGGGGGAGGGTTGAGCAAGGCATTTCAGGAACAGATGCAAGAGAAGTGCAGAAGTGTATATTTCCTGCACTTAGAGAGCACTCAGAATCTGAGCCCGGCTAGAACAATATCTTAGGCTCCCTTTTTGTGACTGTTTTTGGATCTTCAGATTTCCCCCAACTTCCAGCTTCGGGCAAACCCCACCGGAGGTCATGCCTTCCTACACCGTGACTGTGGCCACCGGCAGTCAGTGGTTTGCGGGCACAGATGACTACATCTACATAACACTGATGGGCACTGAGCAGTGCAGCGAGATGACCCTCCTGGACAAGCCTATGTACAACGATTTTGAGAGAGGATCGGTGAGTTTATGTTGGACAAGTGGAAGGCTGCAGTCATGTCCATGCCTGTCAGGTATTCATGTGCATTCTTCTCATAGATAGGCATTTATACATGGGGTAAGCAAATGCAAATGACCCTGTTGGTATTTCTTTGAGAAGAAGGTGTGTAAAGTGTACAAATGAGGAACAAGAAATGTAGCTCTGCCACCACAATGGACACTTTTCCATTGTAAGATGAACAATCGCAACAACAGTTCCAATGGGCAATTAGTTGTGCATGTTGTGTGTTGAAGTTATATTGGCACATGAATGTTAAATAAGGAAGTTGTTGTTTTTCTAGAAAGCCACGTTAGTAATCAATCATCCATATTCAACACTAAACCTAACATGATTTTCATCTTTAATGTTCACATTTCATGTTTTTCAAAGAGGAAAAAAAGTTCCAATCAGTTTAGATTGGAAATGGATGGGGAAATAAAGTTTACATTTTCATCATCGATACACATAATGTATATACATACATACAAATATCACAGCATTGAACCCTTAGTCCTGCTCCTTGAAGACTCTGATAATCTGCTCCAAATATACCAGAATGTATTTAATAACTAATAGAAAATTGTGATAATCATCACCAACTGACCAAATTCCTCTTTTTAGAAGAGGGAACTATTGGGGCTTACTGTTGACTTATTGACTGCTTCAGGTTGATTCCTATGATGTGACTGTGGGTGAGGAACTGGGCGAAATTGTGCTGGTGAAGATTGAAAAGAAGAAGTACTGGGTGCAGGACGACTGGTACTGCAAGTACATCACAGTCAAGACCCCGGGGGGCGAATACCTGGAGTTCCCCTGCTTCCGCTGGCTGGTGGACGACAAGGAAGTGGTGCTCAGAGATGGACGAGGTACATAGACCCCTGTGGAGGACCTGTGATAGGCCGGTCCACACGGTCAAAAGTGACAGCTATTTACATTAACATTTAGTTTATTTTAGCAATCTCTCTAATGCTTAGAACAATCAAATCAAAGCATTTATTTGAAATGGTAGAATAAATAATAATTTTTCCTTTATTAGTGGTTTACACAATACAGTATATTACATTTCTAAATTCTACAAAAACAGTACAGCTCAAAAAATTAAGTGTGTTCTAAAAACACACATCAGCCTTCATTTGGTCACGTCTTGGATGAATAAATATATGGTAATCTTTGACAACATTCTTTCAGGTGTAGGCCTATACCCCAAGGAATGATGATGAGTATTTCAGTTCAATGCAGCATTTCCTAAATCTGTGTCTCGCTTTCAGCACGTTTGTGTCAGAATGACAAGATGATGATTACCAAGCAGCAGCGACAGCAGGAACTGGACATGCGACGCAGGATGTACAAGTAAGATGGAGTTGGCTTTACCTGAACTTTGAGTGATTTTTCAAACTGACTGTCTGGCTAGGTCGATTGATTTAGATCCTTAAGCGATAAGATCAGTTAAGATCATCCTTCATTAGTCCCACAGTGGGGACATTTGCAGTGTTACAGCAGCAAAGAGCAAAGACGAGTGCAAATAAAGACATCAATAAAGAAATAAAGACGACTTACTGTTCTTTTCAGATGGCAAGAGTGGCAACCAGGCTTTCCAATGAGCATAGATGCTGCCAAACACAAGGATTTGCCCAGGGACATCCAATTTGACAGCGAGAAGGGAGTGGACTTTGTACTGAACTACAGTAAAGCGTAAGTGCTCGCTTTACCTCTCTACCTACATCCATTGGAGCTGGCACAACCATTTCAAACAAATGTTATAAATGGTTATTTCCAACTTTCCTGTTTCCATGTTAATACAATGGTCAATTAGAATTTCTTGACAGTGGTAGTCAGGTAGAGGAATAATGGATTATTGTTTCGCCATCATATTTGCATTTGCACATTTGCGATGCAATACGTGTCTGACTATTGGATATGCTTTCGATGAGCTGCAGCCTATGTACTTCCTGAATTAGCAAGCTAGTTGTTGTCTGGAAGTTTGTAAAAATGTTACATGCTGTTTCTTGTCTAATGATACCCATCCTTGAGGAGTTATTTGGGGCTGAGGAGCCTGGGCTTGTCTGCAACCATGTAAAGTCATACATGTTATCCATTAAACATTCAGGATTCTAGCAACTGTGAAAATTAAGCTGAATAGCGTCCAGCCATTTTCAAGTTATTCGGCAAGAATTGACAGCTTCTTGCCCAAACAATAGCAACCACTGTGTTCCCATGAACATGGAAAAGCTGTGTACACATGGAAAACATGGAAGCATGGTAACCGGGTTACCACCTAGATGGAAATCCAGTTACCTACCACCTAGTTAGGTAAGCAGATCCTATATGTGGTATAATTGGGCATGTAACCCATAACTGAAATGTCCTTCTTTGGTAGTTAGTGGTCATTTCCTTGTGACTATGATCCAATCAGTTTTGTATATAAGGGACCTTGCCCTGATGGGGATGCACCAATGTTTGCATCCAAAATCGACGGTCAAATATCTCAAACTTATAAAAAAGCAATCTCCATTTCAGGTGACCCGCAAGTGGGGAAACATGAGGCAGGGATGACAAGGAGTGACGTTGTTTGCCAGCGCTAATGCTCTATGCCCCGTCTCTCCAGCATCGAGAATCTGTGTGTGAACCAATTCATGCACATGTTCCAGTCCTCCTGGAATGACTTCAGCGACTTTGAGAGGATCTTCGTGAGGATCAAGAACACCATCTCAGGTTGGTTTCCCGCATGAATGAACAACTGCTGCTTGTTGTTCATTGTGCTACACTTTTCTTGCCTCAAGGCTAGGACATGTGTGGTATCATGAAAAGGGCTACATGAATCAAAGTCCAAGCTAGTCCAGGAATAGCCCATCTGCTATTTACATAATAAATTACGCTGTATTCCATGCTTCAGAGTACGTCATGGAGCACTGGAAGGAGGATTTCATGTTTGGCTACCAGTTCCTGAATGGGTGCAACCCAGTGGTGCTCAAAAAGTGCACCAAACTCCCAGCAAAGTTCCCGGTCACCCATGAGATGGTGGCTTTCTGCCTGGAGAGAGACCTTACCCTGCAAGAAGAACTAGAGGTAATCACAGGTCATCTCTGCACTGGAGCCTTACCATACTAGCTCGCCATTCTCACGCTTCACCTCCCTGCCTTTGTTTTGAAAAAGATAGAAGGTAAGGTAGATGGTGGTGTAAGAACACTGTGTTTCATTTCTCATATTGGCTTAGCGCATCGGAAATCAAACGTATCCTTAGCATATAGGGAGTTGTAAGAACTGGTTTCCTCACTATTTCTAACCTTAAACCTCCTAAAAAAACGAGGACAGCTGTCTGCCGGACAACCACCAAGGTGTGGTAGGGTGGAGAAGCCACCCTCTGATGTGAGCGTGTGTTCTGCTCTGCAGGCGGGGAACATCTACATAGCGGACTACGAGGTGATGGAGGGCATCACTCCCAACAGGACGGACCCCTGCACGATACAGTACCTGGCCGCGCCCATCTGCCTGCTCTACAGGACGTTGCGAAACAAGATCCTCCCCCTGGCCATCCAGGTACCGCGTGGACGGGCCAGGGATGAACAAGAACACCACACATTTGAGGGTTTATTGATAAAGCAGAAGCAATAAGCAGGGGTGTGGTCCTCTTGCTCAGGGATGACTGTGGCCATTGGTGAACCCAGTAACTCTTGAAACCTATTCAATTGAACTCCTTGACCTAGATGAAAGGTTCTGGGTTCAAACCCCAATATCTGTCGTCTTCCTGCACTGGCATCCCAGAGCAAGATTCCCTAATCACTACATGCTCCTGAATGTGAATATGCATCCAAATAAAGTGTCCGCTGACTAAATAGCAAAATGGTAACATCATCTAATATCTCAATCTTATTGTTCCTCTTTCCTCCCTTCATATTTGCCCTGCCAAGCTGAGTCAGGTTCCCGGCGAGACGGCCCCCATCTTCTTGCCCAGCGACAGTCCGAACGACTGGCTGATTGCCAAGATCTGGGTGCGTTCGGCTGACTTCCAAGTGCACCAGACCCTCACTCACCTCCTGAGGACCCACCTGATGTCCGAGATGTTTGGAGTGGCCATGTTCCGTCAGCTGCCCGCCGTCCACCCCGTCTACAAGGTGATGCATCCGTCGTCCTTAGTCGCTCTAACAGATCGACCGATCAACCCGGAGCGATCAAGATAAGATCTTTTTTTTATTTATTTTTTTAGCTTTGTTCCATTCCATTCACCTGAGAAATGATGGGAGTCACCGCAGAAGTGCAGGACAGGAGTAGTTTAGAAGAAAGAGATGAATAGAATCAAATAGAGTATCATGGTAATGATAATGTGGTAATGTAGTGTATAGTACTAAAATCATAGCCAAAGAACTACAAAAAAATGAGCAGAGCTCTACAACAAATACAGCAAAATTCTTTCTACACAAAATATGCTGCAGGAATAAAATAGAAATGCACAATGTAAACATAAACAACAGTGTGTCTGGGGTGGTCAACGCGGTCGCATGTGCTTGAGGGCCGTGGATGGACAGATGGTCTCTGGTGACAGGGTGGTCCACTCATGTTCTGTATGGTTGTTCCTCATCACTTACAGCTGCTTGTGCCACACGTCCGCTACACCATCGCCATCAACACCAAGGCCCGGGAACAGCTCATCTGCAAGTGTGGCATCTTCGACAAGGTGAGTGACAGCCAAACCCTGTGAGGGAAAACCATGGCGCCTGAAAGATGAGAGTAGTTCTTTATTTTCATGCACTCTGAAAATGATGATATTGTTCTCTCAAGTAGAGGTAAAAGAGCTGGTTAAAAAACACCAGTTCTGCCAGCATGTCAGTAATTCTGGAAGTGGTTTGCGGATTGAATTCACACTTAGCACATTGTTCTAGGGAATGATGAAATCCTGTCTTAAGACACATACAGTCGCAGTGTTGTAAGACTCCTTTGA
Organism: Trisopterus esmarkii; assembly: GCA_027123545.1. Taxonomy (NCBI): domain Eukaryota; kingdom Metazoa; phylum Chordata; class Actinopteri; order Gadiformes; family Gadidae; genus Trisopterus; species Trisopterus esmarkii. The sequence continues at coordinate 7,875,183 of JAOPJL010000042.1, read as the reverse complement.
TAAAAAGCATGCACCAACTGGAACACGTTACCATACTTATTCTTTACATGGTTGCACATTCAAGAATGACATCAGGGGCTCACCGGGTTGAGCAAGTATTAAGGCTCTGTCCTTAATGCAGCGACCCGGGTTCATAATTTGCTGCATGTCTTCCCGTCTCTCTCTCTCATGTATCATCCTGGCTAACTCTTCATGAATAAAAAGCATACAAACGCACAAAAAACCCAACATCGTCATCTTCATTTGAGATGATGCACGTCCACAACTCCATGTTCTCTGTTGTGTTCTCCTTTCCTCCAGGCCAATGGCACAGGCGGAGGTGGGCACGTCCAGCTGATCCAGAATGCCATGAAGACCCTCACCTTCAGGTCTCTGTGCTTCCCCGACTCCATCAAGGCCCGCGGTATGGAGAGCGTGGATGAGCTGCCCACTTACTTCTTCAGAGATGATGGCAACAAAGTATGGGACGCCACCAAGAGGTCTGTGAACAAACAGTTCTGATTTATCGACGAGAATTTGCTATACGGTGAATGCTTTAATCAGAAGTGTCACGGAAACACCCACGGGTGCATAGATTAACCCTGGTGGTGTTAATGCTATGCTCTGCAAAAATGAGTGATGCAGAATCACCATCTAATCATTTTCTAATGAATATAGATGGTTATGTGTGAATGTACTTTAGGTATACAAAGAGGGGGAGGGGGGGGAGAGAGAGAAGGAGAGAGAGAGAGATGGAAAGAGAGAGGAAGTGAAACTAAACAAGGGTCAGAAATGGATAGAGCTGAATGAAGAACACATCGTGTAGTGAAGCAAAGGGGAGGTTTAATTGAGAATAACTTGAGATTTCTGGCTGAATCTATTTAATGCTGTCTTTTCTTGTAGCTTTGTGTCAGATGTTGTGAACATTTACTACGCCAGCGATGAGGTCCTACAGAAAGACGAGGAGATCCAGGCCTTTGTTAAAGACGTGTTCAACTTCGGCATGCAGGGCTTAGACTCCTGTGGTACGTATTAACATAGACTGCAGACAGCTGTTAAAGCAATGATATTTATATGATTTATTCTAGGATAATCTCATAGCGGGTCATATTTAAAAACCCATTTCAGTCATAGTGGACCAGGGGTTGGAGCTATGAATGCTTAACAGTAAGAGTGCGATGGAGCCTGCTTACATTTCACCACCACCACCTCCACCAACGGACATGTGCTTTGTGCAAGGGCATTAGGCCACAAGTGCACTTGCAAAATTATGGTTGCTGCCTGCTTCCTCCATCCCCAGACTGTTGAACTCATTTCATATTCTGTTCGTCTTCCATCATGTACATTCCAGAGTTCCCCAAGTCCCTAAAGACTCTGGAGGAGCTGATTGAGTATCTGACTGTGGTCATCTTCACAGCCTCCTCCCAGCATGCTGCTGTCAACTTTGGACAGGTACTTATTGTAGTACACTCACACGCACGCGCACACACACATGCATACACACATGCACGCACGCACGCACACGCACTCACGCTGTTTGTAGATCTTTCCCCAAGTGACACAACTTATCATTTTAATGTATTTTTCATGGAATTCAACAGACAGGATGGTGATGACAGACAAGAAAGTGGTTATATAAAAAATAAAGTACGTGTTTCTGTAGTGCTCCACAGGGGGCATGACACTCGGATACGCTGTTCAATGATGTTTACTCATGCCCTATATCAAAACTAAAAGATGGTCGAGCATAGTACAAGGTGCATGGCCAAGCCCCCGTCTGGGGGGGGGGGGGGGGGGGGGGGGGGGGGGGGGGGGGGGGGGGGGGGGGGGGGGG